>JACGWL010000005.1:14394639-14708546 GCA_034509725.1 Sesamum angolense | reverse complement strand
CAATATCGTATTTGGCTCGATGAGTAACGAGATCCAGAAACAGTATGAAAGGTATGAGGACGTCTTGTCGATAATGCACCGCATGAAAAGAACTTTATGCGGCACCGAAATGGCATATTAGATATGCCATGACGAAGGCATTCTTCAGCATGATAATGATTAAGGGATCGTCCATACGTGAGCATGGAGTGATGATGCTTTCCCTAGTGGAGTAGCTCAAAGACCTCCAGGCTGATTTCAAGGAGGAAGAAACGTACGTTGACTTGATTCTATAATCACTCTCTCCCTTGATCAATTTACTATTAGCTATAACATGAATGGGCATGAGGAAAGCCTTCATGAGTTGATTAATATATTGGTCAAGTACAAGGCAATGATTGAAAAATCTGCGCCGACGGTACTAGTGGGAGAGACTTCAACCTCTAAAGTGAACGGCATGGTTGCCGGACACGAGAAGAGGAAGAAGGGTGAGATGTTTTCTACTACTGCTAGCACTTCAAGTATTCCCGTTACACAGCAGCTAGGCGGGGTAAAGGAAAGAGGAAGAGGGTTCGTCATTCAAGGATTCCAAATGATGTATGCATTTATTGCCGAGACAAGGGCCATTGGAAGAGGGAGTATCCTAAGCTCCTCTCCAATGAAGATATAAATCTTTAATTGAGTATTAACATAATCACCATTCTACTCTTGGTACTGGATACCAACGAATTCATAATTTGCAGATGGTGATGAAGAGTAGAAAAGTTGAAATAAAATGTCCCAAGGCTTAGCGATAGCGGGGCTGTTGTTATAAAGGACTAGGGGCTTAGTTAGGCGTAATGGTGATCATGTTAGGATAGTACTATGTAACCTAGCATGATCTAAATAATGTTTTCAATTATTGTTAGACAATTTTGATTACATATTTTGATCAATAAAGTCTCTTATTTGACATTGAATGGATTCATGTCTGCTGGGTGAAACATATACTATTTCATAATTGGATTATGAATACTCAAATAAAGAATAAAATGATAATCAAAAGTTCCCACGCTTACAGTCCTGGTAGGTCAATCTATTCTAGTTGAGGAAGAGAGAGATTGATGGATTCAAAGAGCACTAGAAATAGGCGATTTGGATCTATTAGCTTTCAAAACCTTACTGAGAAGGAGAAGGACCGCAAAAGCTCTTTTTGGGACAAAATGAGTTTATCAGTTACATGTTGGATTGGATCCCGTGTGATATCTGTTAGTTACTAAAAATACACAAGATTGGTGTGGGGTTCACCAGTCTAATTTTATTTGATGAGGTTCAAAGAATTAGACTCGGAGTGGTGAACCAACATGATCACCTTTCGATTGAATCTAGAGGGTGTGTATTAGTGGGAGTTCTTTATGAGAATGTGATTCTCACTCAGTGAAGTTCTTCCTGAAAGGACCATGGTTGACCGGTCTATGATAAGGAAGAAATCGAACAAAGTTGGACTTTGTTTGATTGGTGATTCACTGAAACAGATTGGCCCTTATTGTATGATGAAACTCTCGTCCCACACAGTACTTGAGTTAATCGGATGGTCCTATACACGTCAAGAAAATAGTGGGAGTAACTTTTCATATAACTTCTCAAATGCATCATTCGTAATCAACTACATCTCTAACTGACCATATTTCAGTCCTTATTTGTCCATGGGAATTGGATTTTAATCCAAAAGGATATAAGGATGAGCGATATTGGACATCGCTTGGAATCAATGGCTTGGAGCCTAAGGATTCACTAAGAAGTTCAAACTAGGTGTGAGACTTCGTGAAACTGGAATATTCATTTTTATCTAAAGATCATACTAGGTATGATTTGATAAAATGAACCCAACGTCAGTGGGAGTTGGTGTGAGTTCCTATGTTTTTAGTATATAAACGTCTTTCCCATTTGGATTGAGGTTAAGATGTTTGAGAAACACTAAGACACATATATAAAGTTGTTCACAAAATTCTCTATAAAAGGAATTAGATTCCTACATTAGGGTCGAGCTATTCAAAACTCAGTCATGGTTGACTGATGAGAAAGCTCAGATGTCTTGGACATTCCCTACGTCTGTGCCGAAGACAGCACGAAAGTGTTGGTTTGGTGTGTTGGACCTGATATTGTGTATGCTTAGGGCATGACACAACGTATATTGGAAATACACCATTTGGCGATAGACAGTTGTCAAGAACAGTCTTTAATACCTAAATAAGGATTAAAGAAGTGTGTTTGACACACGATTTATGGAGAGTTAATTCTGGAAGGCTAAAGCGATACTAGCTTCCAGACTCATGTGAATAATGGTTAAATCCTCAAAGTGTAATCACGTTCGGACTTGATGGTAGGCATGGTAGCTTGGAGGGATTTCAAGCAAACGCCCCATCTTAAAAGTTGAATGTGGGGCAACTTTAACAAGTCAGTCTAGGAAAGTGGTTTGGATCGAAAAACAACATCCATTAGATGGATGTGGTGCCTAGCACAGCCGAGCCAGTTGTAGCCTTAGAGGCGAACGACAAGGCTAGGGCAAGAGCCTTATGGGCCCGAGATCTCATCACAAGATCCGCGCAAATTCTTAGATAACAACCATCTGCAGGCAGCGATAGTGAAAGGAAATACACGGTTGGACCGTATAGATCCAGCAGAAAATAAAGTAGACCCAAGAAATCGAGTCGGTATCGTAGATTGCTCATGCTCAGAAGGTTCTGAGAGACATGGGTAATTGGCTTAATGGTCAAGTGGGAGATTGTTGGAATGAGTGACCAAAAGCCAATTGGATTGGTTGTTTTCCATTCGACAATCTTTATCAAATATTATTAGATTGATGAATACGGTAAGAATTTATCAAGATGGCAATATGTTTCGTTGAGCTTACCACTGATATTGAACGGGGTTTCAATGTCACAACGAAATGCCACAGATCGAAAGGTTAACCCGTGGAGCTGGGCTGCGCATAAGTTTGGCAGCTATGAAACCAACTCCTAAGGGTCGGTCTGGAACGTTCCAAGTCGAGGACCTCGAGATTGGGCATCGAGGATCCTATTGAGACTTGCACTAAGTACTGCAGCCGTGTTTCGTCAGCAGGAGACGTAGGTTGTCCATACAGTTTTAGTGGGTTGGTTGGCCAGGTAGTCAACTGACTGTAGTGACTCGCGGGAATCATCATATGGAAGCCTCTTAAGGCTTGATCGGTATGACTGGGATTCCCAGTTCTGATAGTAAGAGATTAGTCCTCTGACTTGAGAAATCATGGCAGTCACGTGCATACAAAAACTGTATCTTGGATATGACGAGTGGTGGCTGTGTCATGAGACATGGTCATCATAAGCCTTATCTAGTGCACTCGTACTATGTAGCGAGGACGGTGGATTCCAAGAGAGAATCTGTCCCCTGTCATTATGTGACAGAGAGTTCTCCCATGCACCTTGAGATGGTTTAGACTTTAAAAGTCTTTGGCCAAAGCGATTGATCGATCAGGAATATGTTTCCCAGATCGGATCAGTAGAGTAAAGGCATCTCGAGTGTTAAGCATAGTTGTCTAGTCAATGATTGGAACCGACATCCAATTCCATGCCCTAGACTAAGATCAGGAGACGATTGACAGTAGGACCGTACTCGTATGGACTCGGAGCCTAAATGTTCAAGCCAACATTCACCGAGTCTCTAGTGCCATAGACTGTTGCCAGATAACCACCCATGGTAATAGGTCATTTTCGGCTATGGGATAATCGAAAATAATTAATTAAATTAAATTTAATTAATTGTGTTGGTCACACATGCCCAAGTCTAGCTGGGGGTGAACCTAAAGAGTCGCACCCTACCACTATAGTAGGATAGAATTAATTTGGAATTAATTCTAGAAGAGTCGGATTAATTTAATTGGATTAAATTAATCTTTGGAGAGAATAAATGATTGGATCATTTATTTAGACCAATTCATTGGATGGATGACTTAAAATTTAATTAACTGGATTAATTAGAATTTCAAGTTAGCTAGTAAAGTTAATTGTATTAATTTTATTGGGCTTGGTCCAATTTATAAATTGGATTTATAAATTGAAAGAGAGAGCATGGGATTGGATCTTTTAATTAGATTAAAAGATAAGGAGTTTAATATTGGGCTTATGATTAAATTAGATTTAATATAAGTCCAAAAGACGTAGGCTTGATCCTATCGAGCCCGGTTCATTAAATACAAGCCCAAGGCCTTGGTTGGACCTTGGCTAAGTCAAGGAGGACATTTTTGAAAGGTTCTTTGGCTGATTTAGAAGCCAAAATTCGTGCTTAAGGGGTGGTGGCTAGGGTTAGGATGGTTGTTGTGGAGTCTAACTAGGTTAGGACTCCCAGTATCTGTATGACTAGGTCATACATATACCTTCATTAAACCCTAGCCACACACACAACACATACTAGCCTCTAAAAACCTCACAAATTCGTGCCTCTCCCTCTCTCCCATGTTCTCCATATCAGTTTTTCATTGGTCTAGAGATCAAAAGGAAAAACGAAAGATAGATCAAAACACGTTAATTCATAGCGATTGTTTTGATCTCCATCTCTTCTGTGGAGATTTTGCTAGCACGAAATCTCCACATCCTTTATTGGTGGTTTGTCATTCTTGGGAGGATCTCAAGATTGATATCTCGTCGTGGACGGATCTGGAAACAAAAAGGGAGAGGAGACAACGCTAGTAGCCGTATGAGAAAAACGACAAAGGTAAAACTCCATTTATAGTTTTCGCTCCTTGTTTTTTCTCATGATTTCTTGGCCTATGTTTTTATATTTAATACACCGAACACCCGGGAAAGATCAAGGTACACCCCTTGATCAGAATTAATTTCATTACTTATTGCATGTTTTACCAATTTTTTGCGCTTCCGCCGCGCTTCCCGGGTCGATTCGCTTCCTTCATAGTAGTACGCCTCCTATAGCACGTGGTCGTGGCAGTAGTCGCGATCGAGGTTGCGGTCGAGGCTCGCCACTTCCAGCGGCGCCGTCATACGCTTCCCAGGTTGGGGGAACAGTCTTTCGACCACCCCCACCACCATCCACGACCCCACCGTCAGCCTCCTATAGACTCCAGATGATACTACACCATCTAGTGCGGCAGCAGCACCTGAGGAGGCCGGACAACAGTTTGCTCTACCAGTGGCTGCTCCTACTCCACCACCGCCACCAATCGTCCCCCCATCGTTAGCACGCCAGTACATCAGCCTCGCTGATGTGAGGTAAATTTTTTTATGTGTATTTTTTAATATTATTTTATCTTGAAAAATACTAATCTACATGTTCTTTCAGGTCTGATCGTTGCTTCCACAAGCGCATTAATGCGGTGGTGCGGGGGAACTTCCCCCACCCATGGTCATGTCTAAGGCAGGTGCCATTAGAGCACCAATGCTTTTGATTTGAGAGCACGAAGGTAATGAAATTAAATTTAATTTATAGGTATCTTATCATTTAAATTTAATTTATTCAATTTTTACTAATATTTTGTTTTATTTTCTTATTGTAGATAACCTACTGGTGGGACTGTGACGATGAGTTCATATTCCGGATCTTCCACATGTGGGCCAGGAAGTACATCCAAAAAACCTTCTACATCATTTGGTCCAGCCTGATCAGGCCACTATGGCTGGCCAACGAGATCCAGCTCTAGCTACAGGCGTACTAGGCCGGCAAGGACTTCCAGCAGGAGTCCTCGAAGAATAACGCGAATCGGGCAGCAACCCGACCGCGTCCTTCACTGTGTACTGCGGGGGATCCTCCTCTGTTGGTATGCACCAGAGGAAGTTGGTAAGTAAATTACAATATTTTTATAGTTTTATCATTTTCCATGAAATTATAATGCTAACTCTTTTATTATTCTACAGGAGCCAGAGCTTGGTAGGCTACCCAAGCAGATGAAGGTGTTCGAGCGCTGCTACAAGAAGAAGGAGGACGGTGACTGGAGCGAGCTGAGGGCGGCTAAGGTGGTGGTAAGTAATACTTTAATTTTTTTTTAAATAATGCACAGTTACAAGTACTAAAAAATTTTATTCTTTTACATGAGACTTTCCAGAAGCTGATGGAGAACCTCAGTCAACGGCTGATAAGGGTCATACCTAAGGGTGCTCACGGTGCAGTTTCGATTTTTTAATAGCTATTTTTAAATCGCATTGCTCCTTGCGGTTTTATAAAATAATTTTTTAAATTGCTACTTTCAGAACCAAAATTAAAGGTGCGGTTTTGGGCGGCTTAGCGGTTTGAATATTTACAATAAAAATAAAACATTAAAACTAACAAAGTCAATAAATGAAATAAGTATTTTTAGGTAGCAAGCTAAATTTAAATTATGAACATATAAATACATGTCAAGAATGCAAATGAAAAATTAAATACATTCTTGGTCAATCTTCAGTAATTAGTACTAGGTAATACTAATTAGGTACAAAAAAATTAATTTAAGTATAAAAAAATTAAAATACTAATTTAAGTATATACTACTAATTTAATTTAAGTATAAAAAAAATTAAGACATGAATTTCTTAAACCAAAGTACAAAATAGTGATTGATCTCATTATACATATAGTAAAACAACAATAAAAATAATTAAAATTGTTCGACATCTTCAACAACGACGACAACAACAACAACAATAATAATTATGATCTTTAGATTAATTCTTGAGAATCACCAAATTTTGACATAAATTTACAAGTAATATAATATATTGAATACTATGTCCTGTTATAAATATAAACCTCACAAATAATATAAAAACTATGAGTTAATTGTTAGGACTTGTCAATTTAAAAAAGTATAAGAGATTATAAATAGATATTAAAATATAACATAAAAATTGTATTTGTCATATTAAATAATTATTTTTAAAAACTATTAACACTTACTAAATTATTGATTAAGCTCGTTGATCTCATTATATATAATAAAATAATAATAATAATAATAATTAAAATTATTCAACCATCATCACCATTATTATTATTATTATAATCTTTAGATTAATTCATAGAAATCACCAAATTTTGACATAAATTCATAAGTAGTAAAATAGATTGCATAATGTATACTATGTATCGTGATATAAATATAAAAATAAAAAATAGATATAAAAAATCATAAGTTAATTGTTAGGACTTGTCAATTTAAAAAGTATAAGATATTATAAATAGATATTAAAATATAACATAAAATTTATATATGTCATATTAAATAATTATTTTAAAAAAATGAATTTACTAAGTTGTTGATTAAGCGTGTCTTTGTATAAAGATTAAATGTATAATAAAAGTACCATAGTTTATTATTATCTAAAATAAAATGTATGATATTGATTAACAATTATAATATATTGTCAAATTTGATTATAAAGGATGAGAATTGAATGAAAAATTAGAAAAAAAAAATCAACAAATGGGCTTAAAATTGAATGGGCTTAAGAAATAAATAATTTTGTTGTACAAATTCCAAATTTGAATTTTAAAAAAATGGGCTGTGTAATATGGATCTTTGATAATATATGAATTTTGGGGTTATATAATTTGAATATTAAATTCTTCTAAAAAATTAATTATTTTATCAAATTATTATATATATATAATTTAAAAAATTAAATATATATTTAATGGTGTGGTGCGGTTTTTTGCGATTTTTTAAGCTATAAATTAAAATCAAATTAATAGTGAGGTTCGATTTTATTTTAAATTTTATAATTGCGATTTGAAAAATAAATCATAAAAATCGATTCGATTAGAACGGTTTCGGGTGGTTTGAACATGTTTTTATCACCCCTAGCCATACCCCCACTGAATCGGAGGCATCAGTGGTGATGACCGAGCAGCAGATGTGTTTGGCTGCAGTCTGGGGCAAGAACAAAGGTCGTGTATTCGACATTGGTTTTGAGGCCCACTTCTATAGCCTGACATACACATCACCACCGCCACCTCTACCTCCAAACCCAGCTATTAAGAACTGCATCGTCCGCCTCGAGGAGATGATGGTTGACATGATAGTTATGATGCGGGAGAAGCGGGCCAACTCACTGCTGGACTATCACAGCCGACTGCCTCCAGTAACGCCCGAGCACAGCCTTCGACCTACCCCAGCCACCAAATGACGACAAGATGGGGGGTTTAGATTAGGTTTATTCGTATTTTTGAAAAAATTATAAATTAATAATATTGTATATTAATTTAATTTTTTCTAATTATTCATGTTTCATAATGTTTTTATTAGATTTAATTATTTTATATTTATTCAATTAATTAAATTCATAAATATAATTAATTAAAATTTTATTATTATATAAATTAAATATTTATATACAAATTTATTAAATATATAAAAATCTAAAATAATATATTTCACATTAAATAATATATCAAATTTTAATATTACCGTTCATTACAAATAAATTTTGAATGTGTTCCTAAATAATGACATACCGTTCCTAATACTATTCCTATTACATCTTCACACATGTGTTCCTAAATCACTCATACCATTCCTATAAGTATTACAATTAATTTTAAAATACACGTTCCTAAATAACATTGACCGATCCTATAGATGTTACAAGATTTTATTCCAAAAAAAAAAAATGTCTACACATTACAAAGACCGAGAATGTCTCCCTTCCTAATAGCAATAAAAAATCGGAACACAAACCAAAAATGAGTCATGACCATTACAATGCCCATTCCATAAGTAACTTGAAAAAAATAAAAAAAATCGTTCCTAATACCAACATAACCGTCCCTATTAATAATTACAATTTCTTTATCCAAATTCTATATTAGGAACAGTAATAAAAAATGTGTTCCAATGACCGTGCTATGTTGGAATGGTCGTGAGTAAACCGTTCCCAATAATTTGTAACGTCATTTCCACGGACGGTTTGCCAACCGTTCCACAACCATTCCTAAACCCGGTCCAATTCAATTCCAATTGTTCAAAACAGTTCCAACTGGAAAAAAAAAAATTAAAAAAAAACTCTTCCTGCATCCGTGCAAATTCTGGTTTTTTTTGTAGTGCATTCCTCCCTAGTTTGAGTATCATTTCATCCATGATTTCAACGGCTATAGAATAGGCAAAAATCTCATTATTAAATAATCAAGAATAAAAATAATTATGATATTGTAGAGGTAAACAAATAAAGAATAAAAATTATACAGTGAAAAATTAACATTCTACCTTGATCGAGTGTAACGTCGTGCTAATAACGTGTTATAAACTTAGAAAAAATTTAAATTTATTAGCATATCACTCCTAATAGTATATAAAAAAAATAAGATATGTATTCTCTCTAATTCTCTACTATTATTCTTCCAAAAGTTTATTTACAAATGAATTACGTAGTGGTATTTATAGACAGCTAAATTCCACTTTAACCCCCTATGTTTTGTTAAATTAGCCAAAAAGCCCATTGTGTTCTGAAAATAAGCAAAAAAACTCCCCTATTTTCAAAACCCCAGCAAAAAAACCAATTCTGTTAACAATAGACGGAATGTGGCACGGATGCATGGGTGGTGCGCTTGGTTGTCGGTTTCTGCCGTTTTGGTCAATATTTTAAGTTATTTTGGACTAAAATACCCTTTATATGTCGATATAAGAGACTAATATTCTTTTGACTTGTTTTGTGTGCAATTTTTTGCCATTATTAAAATATTAAAAAATTATATTTAAATTTACTATATTGTAAAAAGTATACATTATTATTTTTATTTCAAAAAAATTAAAAATATAAAAATGTATTTTTTATACATATTTATATACATTATTTTTTATTTGAATTTTTTTAAAAATGTATTTATATTATATATAAAGGATCAAAAAAATTAAAAAAAAATAAATTATAAAAATTAATATACTAAATCTTATTTTTCAAATTTAGGTTAAATATTTTTAATGTGCGTATTTAAAAGAAAAAAAAGGATATTTTAAATAATATACTAAATTTTATAAAAAATATTTTATATACTAACTATAAAAAATATTATTTTAAATAATGTACTAAACTTAAATTATTATTTAGGTTAAAATTTTATTAATTATACTATTTTTATAAATAACATTTATATTTAAATTGGTTATTGTATATATTTAAAAGAAAAAAGAAATGCAATACATATATATAAAGCAAAATAATAATTAAATATCTAACAATTAAGTTAATTAAAAAGATTAAAACTAAATATAATTAAATTAATTAAAAAACTAAAAACTAACTATATCTAATAATTAAGTTAATTAAAATTAACCATAATTAAGTAAAAAAATAAAAAATATATATATATAATTATAATGTATAATTCAAAAGACTGTTTGATCAGTTAAAAAAAAAAAAGATAGAAGCCTAATGAACGCTAGAAGAATGAATTTATTGTTAAACGTACATTAAAATTATGAAGATATTTGTAATTTTTTAAATAACAATAGTGTATTTATAATTATGCAAAATTTAGGGAAGGGAGATATAGGTTACCCAATTAATTACAACGTTAAGTCGCGTTTTCACACCGTCCATTTCTGTATAAACGTTCTCAGCATCTCTCTCTCTCTCTCTCTCTCTCTCTCTCCCCTCCACCATATGACAGTTAGAATGATATAGTGAATATCCCATGTATCTATCTATCTATCCCCGGCCTTAAGACCGACCTCTGAAGTGAACCTAAGGTATGATTTTCACTTGCCGTCTCTACCGACGCAGATGTGTACGAGCACTAGAGATTGAAATTGGAGGTGGGTTTTTCTTGTTCGATTTGATTACGTCGCTTTCTCTAGTCTTTACTGTAATTGGTGTCTGATATTATTACAAATTACGTGAAAGATGTTATCTGGAACGACTGAGGTTTTAGCAGTATTACCTTTCAGCATATGGCTTAGAGTTTCCATTCTTGGTCATGGAGAATTGGCTGATGAACGGCTTCATCTGATTGATCAGGATTGGTATTCGCATGCCTTCGTTTGTTCTTTTAAATCTGAATTCCATGTTTTGGGACATGGATGGCGGATGAAGCTTGTCTTTTTAGAGTAGTGAAATGGGACAATTTGATGTAAGAATTTTCTCTAGTTGCAAAGCTTGTTTGGATACAGGTTGGGAGTGGAAGTTTGAATGAACTGGAGAAAAAAAGTTAACAACTTTAGCATTTTGACTTGTTTAGTGTAACCAAACGTATGTGGGAATTGGAGAGATCAGGACAAACAATGTGTACAGTGATGATGGGAACTTGCTGTACATGTTGATGGTGTGGTTCTTGAGAAATGGAAGTAGTTCAGGGTCAACACTTGGGGGATTTTTGTCCTGAACAATATTGACTGGATAGTTGTTCTGGAGTTTAGCATTTGATATGTTCTTTTGGCCATTAAGTTGGAAAAGTAAAAATCTTGTAGAGAACTCTTCATCAATTTACATAACTATGTTTCTTTTTCATGTTGTACATCAGGATGTGGAAAGAATTTGGCAGTGACGGCTCCAACAAGATTTTGCCTTAGCAAAGACTAGCCTATATTTTCAACAAGTAGATGAAGAGACTTATCAGCTGTAAATGCCTGGATGAAATAAAGGATAAATTTGAACAAAATGGCTCAACCAGGACCTCCACCTTCAAGTACTGTCCCTGAAACTATGACTTTCCTTAACTCTGCACGGTATTATTCAGATTTGAATGGGGGTCAAAATACATGTGGATCAGGATTTCCAGGCTTAAAGAAGAGAGGTCATAATCTTGGAAGTCGGTCTTGGATAGTGATTGATTCGAAAGGGAATTCAAAAGTTGTGGAACTGGATAAGTTTACTTTAATGAGACGTTGCTCTTTGCCTTCCAGAGATCTCAGGCTTTTGGATCCTTTGTTTATCTACCCGTCCACAATATTAGGTCGTGAGAAAGCTATTGTAGTCAGTCTTGAACAGATAAGGTGTATAATCACAGCTGATGAGGTTATACTGAAGAACTCACTGGACGGTTCCGCACTACAGTACAAATCTGAATTATGCAAGCGTCTTGAGACATCAAAAGATCAGTATGGTAAGATGATGAAGTTATTGTGGCAGCATTTATGTTTGTTTGTTTCATGCTTCATTTGATGTGAAGGAACTGATATGAGAGAGGAATCAGAAATGTAAACTTGAAACCTACAAAAGTCTGATCTGTTAGTGTTCCTGAGGCATCGAGGTAGCTTTTTAGCTCTTACCCAAGTTTTAAAGATAAAGAAGATCGACATACATTCCATCACCACATCTATGTGAAGCTATTGTCATCAGATCTCAAGTTTAACCTGGGAAGTCCTAAGCATATGAATAAATAAACCATAGACAGGGAGACCGAGTATGCTATAACAGAGTCATCAAAAGACATAACAGATTTTATTATCAAGGAAAAATAAATTTTGGAGTTGGTTTGAACTAAAGGTTTACTTGGTAGATGTTCATAATGAACTCTCAGTACTAAGAATTGTTGGCTTCAAAGAAGAGTATCTCTTGTGTGATAAGAAAGGACTGTATAAGTTAAAACATTTCTTAGTGAACATACGAGTCTTTCATCAGTCTCAATGTATGAGACTTCGTCATATTTTCTCTCACAAACAGCATGTTGTACAGCTTTCATTGTGTGGAATCTTATGCAAGATATTCCCTTTCTGCTTTTCTAGTCTTTATTGTATCTGTACTTTTTTCCTTTTCGGAGTAAATACCAGTTTTGCTATGTGATTCAGATGACCTGCCTTTCGAGTTCAGGGCGTTGGAGCTTGCTTTGGAAAGTACATGTATGTCTCTTGATGCTCAGGTATGCAGTTTCGTCTTTTGAAGTAATGGGGGATTCTTTTTTGGGCTTCCATTTTTGTCTTTCTACTCCTCTGGAAAAAGGCTCTGGAATCCTCCAACCAAAATTTGATGAGAGGAAATCAATAATAAACAATGATGGATGCTAGGGACTCATAATGGACAAGAGATGAGATGTTTTTAATTATTTGTATTAGGTCACATGGAGACGCCCGTGTCAGGAGTGTGTGCAGACTGCATATCTTCTTTTGTCATTTATAGACGCTTCAGTTTTTTATTGCCTGATATTCATTGCAGAATCCTTTTGTTTTAAATTCAGCATGTATCTCCTTCATAGGAGCATCTAACACTTGTTGCCCAAATGCCTTAAACTTCTGCCAATTTACCAATTCCATTCCCTGAGGCTGATCACTAAATGATCAAAGGCTTTAGACAAAAGCCCTTGCCTGATCAGAAAATGGTCAAAAGCATCAGGAGAAGAACTTAGTATTTTTGACATCTTATGTGTGTATAAATTCTGTATGAGTGAGCATTCATCCTCAATGCATGTTTTAGATATATCATACTCAACTTCATGAATTTATTAGGTAAAAGAACTAGAAAAGGAGATATATCCAGTGCTTGATGAATTGGCATCATCAATAAGCACTTCCAATCTAGAGCGTGTGCGTAGATTTAAAGGGCACCTCCTTGCCTTGACTCAACGTGTACAAAAGGTACGAGAAATTTATAATTGGTCACGCCTGACATATTTGTGGGTGATGTAATCATCGGTTAACTTGTCGTGAATTTTAGGTTTGTGATGAAATAGAGCATCTAATGGATGATGATGGGGACATGGCAGAGATGTATTTAACAGAAAAGAAAGAAAGAAGGGACGACCTCACCAACGACGATCTATGTGATCAAACAAACACTAATAAAGAAAATGTGAACATTGTCTCTAAATCTGCACCTGTTTCTCCCGTGGCATCGTATAGTGGAGTTCCTAAATTGCAGAGAGCTTTGAGCAATATCAGTTCCTCTAAACATGGAAGCTTCTTGAGTTCATCCAGTGGTGGGGAAAACATTGATCAACTTGAAATGTTGCTTGAAGCATACTTTGTCGTCATAGACAACACACTCAACAAGTTGCTATCGGTAAGAAAAGATTTACAATAGAACACATCTTACCTTTTCTATCAAGATATTGGTAAGTATGTAGCTAAATTGGTTCAGCAATGTTTGGAAAATCTTCAACTACGTCTCACAATAATACCAAGTTGATCCAGCAACGTGAAGTACTGGAATAGGAATACTAACCTATCGTTAGCCGTGTCTCATGGCAAAAGGTTTAAAACAGATAAATTACCTTTATTATAGTGGTTTGCTCTTCACAGTTTGGGCAAGATTTTTTGAAGGATTTACAGTTTAGGCTAGACAAACAAATAACTTAAAGAAAAGGAAAGAAGATGAGAAATGTGTTTTTGCTGCTTCATCAAATGTTGAATGTTTCATATTCCTTTTTCATGGGCGTGCAGCTTAAAGAGTATATCGAGGATACTGAGGATTTAATCAACATAAAGCTGGTAAGGTTCAACGACTGCTAATTAACGTTTTTTACATCTAGTAACATATGATCTGCAAAATTCATGTATTTTTAATGTTATAACAGGGAAATGTTCAGAATCAGCTGATCCAATTTGAGTTGCTTCTTACAGCTGCTACTTTTGTGGCTACTATATTCACCGTTGTGACTGCAGTTTTTGGTATGAACTTCGATGACACCGTATTTGAAAATGCATCAACATTCAACTGGGTACTTATCATTACAGGAGTATCTTGTGGACTGTTGTATTTGGCCTTTTTGATATATTTCAGGCACAAAAAAGTCTTTCCCTTGTGAACAGTACATTGGAATTATATTTTTTCAAGATTAAATGATTTGAAACTGGTTAGCGATACATTGTTATGACTTGCTGATGTGATCTCTCCATGGAATTTTGCCTAGATTATAGAGTCTATCGATGGAAAAATTTCTCTATACACCTCTAAATCATATGGTCTGCTTCCTGAAGATCAAGAAAATGTTCAGATCTGGCAAAAGCTTGGGCACTTGCTTCACGACACAGACATCTTTGCTATATTTTCTAATTCAGAAGAGCCACAATTATCATATCGAACATTGTTACACAACACACTGATGCAAGAACAAAGTTACAAGAACCAGCTCTTTAGATGGCAACTGCTTCTAACTAACCAAAAATGATTTCGACTTCCATTGCCAATTGGCACCTTTTAATTTTTCTTATTTCTTTTTCTCATGAGATTTGTGCTTCTAATGTTCTTTCTCAATCCTCATTTTTCTACCTATACACTTACTATACACTCTTCTGTATTCTATCAGTATGCCATCTGAGTTTGTACACCTTAGTCAATTTTAAGATTGAAACTGGAACCTGATTTCCTTCTCTCGAGTATCTGCTTTATCAGAAGCATTTCTGATTCATCAGTCTCCTCATCCTGACTCAGGCAATCTTCATCAGACGTGAAACTTGTCAATGTTTCCTGGTATGTAATGTGTGGCACTAATCGACCGATGGAATGCTGTCCAGCACTGCTGCTATATTCCCCATCTTCACTTTCTTGATCCTTCTCTCTCAGCCTAAGCAAAATCCCATTTGGCTCCTTTTCTTGATTCTCTGCCGAAGGCCCATATCGTTTGTCATGTTCTTCTGTAGGACTTTGTTGAACAGATGAGGATTCTGTTTCACAGTAAGAAAATCTCCTTCCAGAGACAATGCTCTGTGAACCAAGAATTTGAACCCTGTTTTGGCTGTTACTGAGAGCTGTCTCTAGCTCCTTAATACGCATTTGCAACCCGGATTCTATCAACTCATGGAGGCGCAAGCTCAGCTCCCAAGGGGAAACAGTATAATTTGCAGGTGGGGAGCCACTAGTCGTTGTATCTGTCGTCTCGTCTCCTGACTCAGACATACCATTGGCCATTGTGAACTTTAAATCTCTTTGGATAATATCTGGCTCAAAATCTGGATCAAGCTGCTAAAAACAGTTGAAAACTGAGGAATCTTGGAAGATTGAAGTATACAATTTAGACATATCACAAATGTATAAATCTTGGCAATTCCTGATCTAGTATCTTAGTTAATAGAAATTCTTAAAAGTGTCCACTAATAGCAGATATGTACAAGCATTAACTTCAAATTGTAAAAGCTGAATCTATGTCTTACCTCAACAACACCAGATATTCTTTCCAGTGCAGATGCCTTATAGTTATTTTCTAGCATCTCCAGTTCAGCTTCAAGTTCTGCCTCAATTTTGCTCAATAGCTCCAGGTTCTCTGTGTTTCTATCATTTGCTTTTAGACTGTCAAATTCAGCCAATTTCTTCACATCAGTAGGAGATACAATCGAGTCCTGAGGCGTATCGTTTTCTCCAGGAGGCTCATCGCTTAGCTCCTTCACCATTACCATTTCTTTCATATCAAGTTCCTCATACAAATCTTGAACTAAATTCTGCATCTGTTCTAACTGCGAATTCAACTTCTCAACTTCATTTTTCCAGGCCGTAGTAGCAGACAATATGCCAACCATCATTCCAGTAATGAAAAGAAGCATCGTCTCAGGTCCTGTCAGGAGAAAAAGTGACAAAAATCATAAGGAAACTGAATCTGAGCTTGAAAACAACAATAATGGTCAGTCCCCTTTATGCCAAAATATCAATCAAAGATGCATCAAATAAACAAATATCACATAATAAAAGATTATGAGTTCAGTAGAAAAACTGAAGTTTGGATGGACCTTGTGAATGGAATGATCTTCCAGCCGCCCCGTCACTGGAACCACTCAGCTGCAACTTCCTTGAGCACTTCTCCGGCTTCCTTTGAATCTCCTCAACAGATTCAACCGACTTGCTGATCATTTGACTTCCATCAGTCACTAAAACCGGCCTAATTGTAGACATGGACGGAAACAAACTTGAACTATCTTCTATGTTTTCATGCTCTCCAAATAGCTGGGAATCAAGGAAACTTCCAAAAGACTGTACCGGCCTTAATGAATTCACATGATTCCTTCTATTTCTAATGAACTTGCCTCTGTTCATTCTGCTGAAATTTCTAGTTTCACCATCTTCATATTCTAGACTTTTATCTTCCCCACTAACAGCCGATGACAAGCTAGAACCCCATCCCATGTTATAATCATCACCAGCTTCTATGTTTCTACTGCTTATTGGATCAATCTCTGAGAAACTAGCATCAGAATGATTCTCCACATCCAAGAAATTGTCATCCTGAGCTCTTTTTCGTGCTAATCTTCGTAACGGGCAGGTTTTATCTCTGATCTGCTGCAGAAAGTTTCTTGATTCTGATTGAACATTGAATGAGGGTTTGTAAGAAGCTGAATCCAGGCTCTCCTTTTTATCTCCCGACAAGTTTTGCAAGTTCTTTGCTATATATCCAGCTCCAGCAGCTGCTGCAACAACCCATAAATCCATACTTTCAGACAAAAGCAGTCAATCCCAAGATTCTTGAACCTGTCCCCAATTTCTGAGGAGAAAGTCATCAACTTTACCAAGAATCCCACAAAGAAAGACCGGGACTTGATCAAGAAAAGTGATGAACTCTGAAATCTTGATAGAATGAAATTATTTGCTCAAGAATGTTCTCTATTTCTTCTGTATCTTGAAAATCTAGAAATGGAATTTATCTATAAATAAAGAATGGCCATTCATTGTGAGGGATTGGTTAAAAGTCAAATATTTTCGATATAAATCTTGTTCTTGGTTGAAAGCGCGAAGCTTGAATTAATTGCTTCCTTGTTATTTATTTATTTATTTTGAGTGAAAGGCTGGGCTTGTTTGGTAGGCCCATTAAATGTCACACTGGCTTCTAGAGCCACTAGATTGTGGATTGTGAATCAGAGATCCTCATTCAATTCTGAGTCTCAGATTTTGTTGTTTCTCAGTTCGAGTGAGAAGGGCTCTTCTTTTTCTCATTAGAATGCTTAACAATGGCTTAATTTAAGCACTAGCAATGTAATAATCACTTCTAAGAATCGTATTTGGAATGCTTTCTCTGTTTCCAGAAACAAAAATGACAAAAGTCAGAACATTACAAGAGACTGAAAAAACCTTAAACACTTGCACTAAATCAATGATTCATCATATACATAAATCCTGCCTTTTATTAACAGCTCAAGAATAAAGTAACTTGCAAATGGCACTTGAAACAATTCTCCTTTTTGAACTTAAGCTGATAAGTGCATGTACATCTTCAAGCGCATTCAACCGATGCAACGAGCATCAACGAGACTCGGTTCTTGAAAATATCGTAAGCAAAGAGTTGCAGGTAACATGCCAATCAAGAAGCCAGAGTCATACTTGAGCAGCTATCCACAGCACAGGCCAAGATATCCCTGTAATCCCGGGATATCCTGAAGGAATCGTAGACATTGCCGTCACTGCTCTTTTTGTACTCGAATAACAGGTTTGAATGGTCGAATGCAGTCAGCTTCACAAAACCATAATCTTCGTCCCTGAAAATGCTCCAGTTGGGTTTTAGAGTCGAGAAATCTGAAAGGCTAGCGCCGCCTCCACCAGCAACCACGTGTATCGTTCCATTCAAGCTACCCCTATAGTTATGTTTCTCGTTGTTTGTACAGATATTCTGCAGCAAGAACAACTATAGTTCATATATATGCCCCAGCAGCTTATACAAAGTTAAATTACAAAAAGAAAATAATTCTAACAATGATTTAAGTAAATCTGCTGAAACATATACCTGGTATATGGGACAAGTCCTTTCGTAACTGTGGACATGCCCGTAGAAAGCTATATCAACTTTATACTTCTGCCAGAGCTTTTGTAGGTCGTCTCTCCCCATCGGTTCTCCAAACGATCCTTGAGTTGCATAATACACTGTAGAAGAATACCCCAACACACGATGTGCAAGAAAGATCAGCCAAGGTTGTTTCCGTCGGTCTACAGATGCCAGACAGTGCTCAATGAATTTATATTGTTCACTTCCCTCTCTCCAATCATGTTCTGTATCAGCTATACAGAATCGGAACATTCCATAGTCAGTGGAATACCTGAACGTGGATCAATAAGATAAACGATGTGTAAGAGAATCTACAGCTTAACTTCTACACAATTATGATAAGAAAGCGATACATAAGAGAAATATATATGTAACTATACCAGAACTTAGCTCGATTTTCAGCAGGAACATAAAACATAGTTTCAGCCAAGACTCCGCATTCTCCTCCTGAATCCATGTTGCCGTAAAACGAACCCGTTCCAGGCCAGTCACGCTCGTGGTTGCCACTGCAGAGATGACCATCAATGTCAGACAAAAGCAAGATGATAATCAAGTGCATGCTGACAAGTTCCATAAGAATCTATAATTTACCTTGCGATCATGTACGGTACTCTTGAAGCAATTGGCTCAACTTGGGAAGTAAACTGATCCCATTGTGAGAGATATCCATTAGCATAACAGATATCACCAATGTGAAAGACTATATCATAATTCTTCAAGTCGTCAATGAGCTGCTTGGTAGTGTTGAGGGAGCCTCGTTGAAAGTTATTATACTCGTTCGAACCATCAACTTCATCCTGCAGCAATAAAGCGAGAACAGAAACACATCTCAAAATTGTTATGTAATTGAGCTTTTAAAGAGCTGGTAATCGGGTTGCACTATAACATGCTTGTACACCGATGGTATTTTGACGATATACAACACTACACAAGTTCACCCTGTTCTGGAAAGAAACAAACCTTTCCCATGTCGCCAAAAATGATAACACGTTGTAAGGAGTTCTGACCGGGAAATGGAGATGCTTTGAACTGGTAAATGCCACTCCAAATGTACGTACCGTTGAGCAATTTATGGCCCAATTTGTAGGTATACCTGAAAAATCAATAAAAAGGGTCTTTGAAATTTTAGAGAGCCATACGTTTCACTGCAGAATTATTCAGTTATACTTCCAATACATATGAATCTACAAGATATTCATGGACGACAATATTTGCAGTTAGGTTATTGCTCATAAACCATGTCCAGATTCTAGTTAACACGAACATATAGCCAACATATATACAAGAAGACACTTAAGTAGATAGGAAGGAAGGGCTAACTAAATGATCTAAAGATCGTCTTGTGGGATGGAACATACACGGAGTTGGGCCATAACTCTTTGAGAAAACCAGTATGAATGAATCCAGGATCACGCCATCCAACAGTTCTTGCTGGTGCACCTGCGAAATTGTAGGCTTGTGTTGAGCATATATCATAAAACATCACATAGATAACCACTTCTTTCTCCAACCATAATTTTAAAAAAAAAAAATTGATATGGAAAAGGAAGAAATTCATATCAGTTTATAGCTTGAAGTTTAAACCAGACAGGAGAAGTTAACACACCGCACATGCTGTTGCGATCAATAGTGAGGGTAACCGCTAAAGAACGTATCTGTTCTTCTCCTTTCCGACCCCATTCGACAAAAGGCTCTGCTTCATCTAAATCGTAACCGCTAGTCCATGTTACAGTCATCTGCGTGATGCAAAATTTAAAAATGAATCATTTGCTCAACTTGTTTACATGAATCGGTGGTGAAAACATCGAGAAAATTCTCACGTAAAACATAAAGAGGTGGCCCTGCAATTTGAAGAAAAGGAAAGAAATTTTAGTCATAGAGATATAAACTCACTTCATTCCATGTCTTTCCCTGTGCTAAACGGGGGTATAGAGGTGCCTTTGGGTTAACAAAGGCAACTGTATTCGACACAGCCACCAGCTTCGGCTGTTGCAAGATAAAAGAAGAAAACAGTCAACACGATATTAGCATCCGAGAAATTATTTTCCGGATGTAAAAACTGAGGGGTCATTCTAATACAGGATAGTACATTTGAGACACCACCAGAAAACAAAGCAAACGAGTAGTCTGATCTCTGGTTAATCAACTGAAGCTTCAAAGATCCTTTGCCTGTGTCTCTGTACTTCGGATTGCTGAAATTTGCAAACTGATACTGCAGAGAGATTGGATTATATACATCAGCCTCATTTTCAATTTGGAAATAGCATTTTTAGAAGCTATTGATGTAATAAAATCATAGGAAACTACAGATGGACGAAACCTTTATAGGTGCTGTACACAAATACGGTGGGCCTACTCGTGGATTTTCCGGGGGGCAGGTGGATGAGCTGAAAACAAAGTAGGAATTCCTTTAATAAGGTTAACTCTGTTGTATCATATTAAAAGAACACACAACTCCAGAACTGTTTCGAGCTAATTAACGAAACTACAGAGGATGAATTCTTGAAATGCTGTCTTTACCTGAAGTTGGCAGGAGAGAATACTCCGATCCAGTCATCAATTGACGGGCTTGAGCTGCTGTACTCTATAGTAATCCATTCCTTGTTTTCGCCCTGCTGAAACAGCAGCGTAAGTCAACAATTAACCATCTGAAATTCAGTTTCTTGGCGCTGTTCAACAAACTAGAAACCTTACATTGACTCCAAGAAGTGATGGAGAGGCTTTGATATAAGCATTATTGTCTAGAGCAATAACGGCCTTCTCGATGGCGATCAGTGAAAGAGGTTGAACCCCGTGTGACGTCACATCTTCAAGACTCACGACAGCCCACAAAACCACCAGTAGGTTCAGGAAAACTTTCATTGCATTAGACCTACAAGATCAGGAATCAACTAAGTGAGTAAAAAAATACAAAAAAACCCTAAGTCGGATATCATCGGAAAGACAAATGAACAAAATAAACGGAATTTTTCATCAGCCTACATCCCACCAATTCAATATCCACAACGTCGTTATCATCTGTTGTTAAAACGAACAGGATCGCATGAAAACTGATTCGCATTCCATATATAGAAACTCGAAAATCATTCACATATACACATGCTTAAGTAACACTTCTAATTGAAATCATTCCACGCGGCGGCGGTGGACGAATAACTATAAATGCATTCTATTGAATAAAAGAAAGGTTTGATGAGTGCTGGTGAAATAAAAAACTGCAAGTGGTCATCAAAAGTTCAAACTTATCACCACAAAATGGGCATTGTGTTGAATAAAAGAAAGGTGTGGTAGGTGCTGGAGCGTGTAATAAGCATCTGCAAGTGGACATCAAAAGTTCAAACTTATCACCAAAAATATTACCACCTCTGACATCATGATGTCTCTCTCAGACCTAGGTACCAAATCCACATTACATTCTTGTAACAGAAGCAGTGAACATAAACACAGCAAAAGGGATCACCACCACACCACAGGCACTCATACTCAACAAATACACATAAAAAAAAAGTAAACTTTACAACAAAACAACCATGAATCAAGAAAACATCCAAATAAACAGCAGCAGTTTGAACTTACCTGAAATAGACAGAACCCTCTGTTCTTGGCTAAGAGTTGACCGAAATCTAACGTTGTACTGATTCGGCTCTCTGTCGTTTATGTCAGCTGTTGATGAAAGTAATCTTTTGAGTAACAGCTCGAGCAAGAATGGCTGCGGGAGTGGCGATTACGTATCAGTTTTCTTGCCAAGTGAAAACAACTGATGGAATCTTCAGGGCACATTCGTACTTGGGAATCTTGAGAGGCGCATTCCCACACTTTGTTGTAATTAATTATTACATGCGCGCCGGTTCACATCGGCTTGGGATCCTCTACTCCCATATCATATTCCATCTCCCTTATCATCTTTTAAGTTTGTCCACGTGGTATCATATTATTGATGCAACAGGAGATGGAATATGATATGGGAGTAGAGGATCCCAAGGCTCACATCACTCTTTCTTGTCCTCTTTTTGTACCCCCCGAAATTTTACTGTTTATTTATGTGCTTTGCACCAATTTGTCGATTCGAAATATTATTATTATTATTATTATTATTATTATTATTATTATTATTATTATTATTATTTGTTAAGGGATAATTATGCTCTCTTTTTTGTAGATTTGGTGTAATTATATATAAATTTCTTATAATTTAAAATTTTATATTTAGAATTCTTGTGATTTGTTTTGGTCTAACAAATAAGTCTTTATGTTAGTTAAATTTAACTGAATTTGTTGAAATTAAAAAAATATATATATATATATGAAAATTGATATTTACCCTTGATTGACTTATTACTGATTTATTATAAGTCAAATATTTTATTTATTTTTTTTGAAACTAAACTCCCCTTGTAACGGTGAAGATATACCACCTCTCACACATTAACGCGTGAAGACGTATGACTGTAATTTAGTTACAAAAGAAATTACTTTACTACCGACAAGCCAGCAATAGGTCAATCAGACGAAAATATAATCTTTTTTCTAACTTTTTTGCTAATTTAGGCAAATTCAGTAAATTTTAACTAATTGTTAAGAATTTATTTATTAGACGAAAGTAAACATCTTTTAAGAGAGTGGATGAATTTTTTTAACAAACACTTAATTCATAAAAAAATTAAAAATAAACAAAAAATAAATAAAATTATAATTTTTAATCTACAAAGGCTTTTTGGTCAATTCAAAACAAAAAATAGATAAAAACATAACGGGGTGGGCTAATTATTAAACGGCTGTTAAAATCAGGGGGTATTGATAAATTTTCAAACAACAAGAGGGTATTCGTAATTATGTGAAACCTCAGGGGAGGTGGTTGTAATTTACCCTAATTTATATGTAGCTACAATTTGTACTAATAGTAGACGATTTAAATTAAATAGTCTATTTTTATTTAAAATTATTAATATATTGAATTATTTTTTTTTTAATTTTAATATATTAAATAAGGTGATATTAAATCTGAATGTATTGAATGATGTATCGAATATTACTTACTGTAGAAAATAAATTATTTAAATTAATCTTGGGTGGCTTTGCAGCTACTTCAATGAAATTCTTTTCAATAATTTATCAACTTTTGATTTATTTATTAATTCTTTTACTATATTTTAATTGTGAATTGTTGAGGTGGGCATTGGTCCCATCACCATCAGATAAAAATACAAAATTGAATCAATACTTTATTTCGTAGATTTTTTGATTTCGACATATTCAGATTTAAAAATTAAATAAGTATATATATTTGTAATTTTAAATTAAGTAATAAATTAAATAAAATTAATAATTAATTACTATATAGAGAACATATATCCATATTTCTAAAATTTGAAAAATAAAATAGTCCCTCAACAGAGTTTGAATCTTTTATTAATTTAATATTGTTCTCTATTCTCTTTTTTATCATAATTATTGAAATTGCCCAATATGAAGATCAAAGAATTATCCATTTATTGCCCTAATTTTTCAATACCATAATTAATTCTAGAAATAATTACACCCTTATTAAAGTACACCTAATTTACTAATGTTAGTAAAATAAAATTGAATAAAAATCTATATTTATCCCTTTAATTGATTTATTACTAACTTAATATAGATTTTTTATGACCAAACTATCCTTAAAAGGGTCCCCTTATTTATGACTTTTCTAGTGATATTAGAGATATAGTACTCCTCATTTATGCTTTCTTTATCTGTAAGGGAGTAATACTCCTTATTCATGGCTTTTCTAGTGATATTAGGGAGGTAGTACTCCTCATTTATGCTTTCTTTATTTGTAAGGGAGTAGTACTCCTTATTCATGAATTTCCTATTGATATTAGGATGTAGCACTCCCTGTTGTACATTTTAACAATTTGATGATTTAATATAGAAGGGAAGGGGACCCCGAAAAGCTCCCCACAACCCTTGGGATGGTTCTTAAAAAAAAAACAAAAACAAATCTTTATAAGGGGATAAATTTATTTTACCTGTAATAAGTTAATAATACATCAATTAGGGATAAATATGAATTTTTTGAATTTAAGTGATTTGCTAATATCAGCATATTCAATGATTTTTTATAAATAGGTTACCTATTTGTTAGGCAAAGATAAGAGTACTATATATAATTTTTTAAATTATAAAAAATCTACAAAAGCTCAACAGAAGGGGTGTAACTATCCCGTAACCCCGTTTATTTTGAGAATGACATTAAATGAGTGATAAGATTGTCCTTTATCTAATGGACGATTAAAAAACCACGTTTTATAGTTAGGTGTTTACTTACTTGTTTTAATAAGAGACTATTATTTTTTTTTCTTGTGTTTACTTTCCTAGTTTTTTATTTCCCAATTTATATCCACATCAAAAGTCTTGCCCCAAATTAAATATTTTGAACTACAAAAATTGGCCACTATAGCTGCTTTTTTGGCAGAAGCACTCCTTGCTCTAAATCTGGTTTTCAAGTATCACATTTTTTGCAATTTCGTTCTTTCAATTGTTAAAATTGCGATGTTGTTCTTCATTTTTAGGAACTCTTTTTTTTTTATTTTTTTATTTTTTAATCTCTTGAAGATGAGGCTACAACAACATATATAGAATTCAACAAAATATTATCACAAACATAAAGTTGCTGCTAATATTTTTTATAAGGCCCTTCACAAAGTTTTAAATTTTTGTGACTTTTCCAGATTGGACATAATTGATTTGTAAAGCTGATGCCAATTTTCTAAATTTCCAATCTTTTTAAATTTTAAATTGACTTGAATTTATAATTTATCTTCAATTAGTCATATAACATATTTGTGTTCCAGGTTTGATTATAATGTCAAACTCTCAAAGTAGTGATTGGTCAGGAAAATATGACTCAATTAGAGGAAATTCGAGCACAAATTAATAATGACATGGTGGAGCTGAAAAAATATGAAAAAATGAATCTCCAAAAAAAAATTCATCAAAGCTTCGATCTTTTATTTTTCAACTATGGGTAATGTTTTTATTTAAAAAAAAAAAAAAAAAAAGGCAAGAAAGTTACAGTCAGTCGAAGAACCTTGAAGAAGAAAGAAAATTGTGTGGAGCTTCAATATACTTGCAAAAATATATAGGTGAAAAAAACTTACTTGCGTCCACTTTTTGACCACATTAGTAGAGAGTTATTTCGGGGAGAAGAAAAATTGGCCTCACTTGTACTAAATTAATCACAACTCCTGATGTGTAATGAGTTATATAAGTAAAACAATAATTAATATCGAACTTTTAATTTGAACAAGACCCCTATTTTATAAAGTAAACATCTTATTAATCTATGATAATGTTCTAATATAGATTAATATATCAAAGTAAACGGGGCCTTAATTCTATATATCAACAAGAAGTTGTCCAGATAACAAGTTGAATCCTGGAATAGTATTTAAAATCTTGAAGTCATACTAGATCTAACTTTCTTGATTTTGTAATGGACATGATTAATTTCATCCTCAATATCAAATGAAAACATGGGCATGGGCATGGGCTTGCAGTTTTCCAGAATAAGGTCATAAAGATTGACTTCAACCAAAACTGCAAATCATAGCACATGCAATTGTCTATTCAGTCAGTAGGGAGCAGCTATCCAAATCAATCAAGTGGAATCCAATTTAGTATAATCTTTAAATTTATTTGACTATACATTAAATTTTAAAAAAATTATATTTGAACGAAACTCGATGCACGAATAAAGTTTAATCAAATCGAACTTGAGTAATTTGAACTTTCTAAACATATTCTGTCATTTTTTTTACTAAGAAAGGCGTTGAGTCTGAGTAAAACTTCCAATCTAACGAAAAAAATGTACTTAATCTTGTATTGTTTTCCCCCATATTCAACGAATGGAGTTTAAACGAGCTTTTAGAGATCGTGTTTGAGTTGTAGTAGTAGTTTTAGTGTAGCTGTCCCTATATTCAATAGGTTCACAATATGGAAACATCAAGTAGACAAGTACCAATGTTTACTGGTCTGAGAACAGACAAGAGATGAAGCTTAAGCATCAATGTTTTCATGTAGGAAAGTGACTTTCATACATCAGAAAATGACTCCTCCCAATGGCAAAACACAAGATGATGTTGTTTTAGACATGTTAAGAAAGTTGCAACAGTAAAACCAGAAAGGGAAAACTGCTCATTGTTCATCGAATTCGAATGTAGTTTTTCATTACCAGTTCTCTCATGAGATTTGCACTACAGTTACAGCAAAAAGATGTCCTTGACGAAAGGGTTGTTAAAATCCTAGCTTGTTTCGTCGAATCTGCTGGTTGTATATGGACTTGAATCTACAGTAATTCTCTGAACGAACATTTACCGTAGTTCTTGAAGGCAGAAGAAGCTTTGTTACTGTTGCCTGTTTTCGATGGTAAAATATCACTCTTCTCAGGTGAAGATTTGTGTGAAGAGAGCCCTGAACTAACGCGTAATTGAATAAATAAAATCGGCAAAGGTAGATGTAACGATTATCAAGAACTCAAGCCAGCCCAGTTCTTGAATGCAATCAATGCTTCCATTTTTCTGAAGTTTCTCTTTCTCAAAGTTGACACTTTCAGCTTCTTATGTTTCTCCATGAATGCTTGCTTGTACCTCCACTTATCAACGAATATTTTCAGTTCCTGAGATTTCTCCACAACTTGCATAACAGCGTCAAAGAAACCACCCTTGACCAAAGCATATAGAAAAGCGTCGACCAAGCTATGGTCTAATTTGAACCTTTTGTCTCCTTCGGCAGAGATTTTCCTCTTCACCTCATTCCACAGCATTACGACACTAAAGTATTTTTCTACCACCACATAGCCGTTAATGAGGGATAAATATGTCTGCTCGTTTGGTTCAAACTGAAGGAAAATCATCCTCCTGAGAGTCCTCCTTGCATCCTCCAACCTTCCAGCCTTACAGAAAGCATGAATGATTGAGTTCCAGTCATGAGTGCCCACTTCAATCCTAGGGTCCTCAACAACCTCATCCAAAAAGGCGGCCATCAGCTCAGGCCGATGATGCTCTGTTAGACCTGTCATGATTGTCAAGTAACTGCCTTTCAACTCTTGATTTCTTGCTTCTCTCATGTCACGGAACAGAGAAAATGCTGACTGAAAATCTTGGCAAGACATAGATGATTCTATTAGAGCATCATAGCTAGCAACGTCTAACCGAAGTCCTAAACTACAAATTTCTGTAACCAATTGAGCAGCTTCAGCTGTTCTTTGCTCTTTGCAATAAGCCTTCAGAATTGGCACATAAACACCTAGTCCCACAAGCCCCTTGAGAATTCATCTCATCAAGGATTACGTGTGCCTTGTCCAGTAAACCAAGACTAATACAAGCAGTGATGACACCATAACCAAAGGATCTTTCTACCACAATGGAAGTAGGTTCAAGCTTCTGAGACTCAATGATCAAATTCGCTAAACTCTTACAATTCTCATTGTGCACGAATCCTTTTACCACTTCATTACACGTTTCCAGACTACACCCTCGTCCTTCCGCTTCTTCCAGACCATGTAAAATAGTAGCAGAAACCGATTGAAAATTACCCGACTTCACATATCCACAAATCAAATTATGAATGAAGGTCTGCTTATCAGATACACCAAGCCTACCTATCAAACCCTCTAACTCAATCACCTTCTCATCAAGCCCCTTAACTGCATACAAATACGCAAGCAATCCAAAACTATTCTCATCAGGCCTAACGCCCAAAACGGACATAGTTTCAACCACTTTCTCAGCGTCAACAACTGATTCAACCTTGCGACAGTAATGCTCCAAGGCAGCATTACAGGCAGCCAAATCAGGCTTCATATAGTCCACCTTCTCATCAAAAGCAATCCTACAACACTCGTGGAAAACACCCAAAAAAGCAGCAAAGCTCCCATTTTTCCTACATATGTCAACAAGAACACCGCCCCACATATCAAAAGGCATGAAAAACCTATTCTTGAACATGCTTTTCACTAATGCAAAAGCAGGGGCGGCAGTGTTGGCAATCCTCATGGAATCCAAAAGGGTCTTCACGCTTTGATACTCTAATAAAGACGGGTTCTTTTCCAACACGAAAACAACTGACGCAAATGCTCTCTTGAGATTGTGAGTGTCGGGAAGCGACGACAAATGAGTAACTAAAGAGTTGGTGAGGGGCTTACTGGGGAGAGAAGAGCAGCTGGTGAGCGTCTTGAACGACTTCCACGCCTCATCGGTGCTGTTAGTGAAAAGGGACTGCTCTAGGGTCGCTTCAAGATTGGATTTTTGGGCTTCGGAAAAGGAATTTGAAGCGGGTTTTTGATGGGGATTCGGTGTAATTGATTCTTGTGACTGAGCGGTTCTTTTGAGTGAAAAAATTGAAGGTTGCAGAAAGGAATAAAGGGTCGGGATTTCTGGTTCTGATGAAAAAGATCGTCTTGAAAGCAAGAACAGAGCTCTCCTCCGCATTTCTCTTCCCACTCTCCTCTCGCCATTGACGCCGGAGCGGAGAGTAGTAATAGCTTATGCTTTATGCTCACAGAGAGGAGAGATATTATGATAGGAAAGAAAAGCAGCTTACAACCAAAGCTGGAATAGCTCAGTTGGTTAGAGCGTGTGGCTGTTAACCACAAGGTCGGAGGTTCAAGCCCTCCTTCTAGCGGTAACTAATTTTCTTTCCTTTTTTTTTTTGTTTTTCCTAAGTATTTTTTCCTTTTTATTTTTTATTTTTCCCCTTTAAATTAATTGATTTTTTTATTATTAAAATTCTTCTCTTTTATATTAACATGGATTTTATTTTGATGTACATACATTAAATTATATTAATTTTTGTGTATTTTAAGGAGTTTTGGACACTCCACAAAATAGTTGTCGCAAAAGTTTCTACTTTTGTATTATAAATAATTGTAGAAAAAAATTAAACAATAGTGAAATGTAAGAGTGTTTTAATGTAAAAGTTGAAAGGAAACTAATTAATATTTATAATTTTACCAATAAATTATAAAAATTTGCAATAAGGGTGTTTGTTTGTTTGGTTAAACCAATAGATTACATTTGCTTTATTGTGTATTTTTCTTGATTTGAACTGTTAATTTTCATATAGTAGTTATCTTTTTTATTTTTTAATATTTTATGTATTTGAATGAACTAATTATGTTGTTGTGGCCCCTTTAAAAATACTGATAAATACTTAGATCTTCGTTTGCAATTTAAAGAGAAAAAACCATCTTTATACTTGATTAAATGAATAAAAAAAAGTAGATGCACATAAAAATATTTATTTTTGTATTTTGGAATATGATAAAAAAAATTGAAGAGAGATGATTGGCATTTATTTCTATTACATCTTTTAAATGGATAATTTATATCAATATATTTTTAGAAGAAAAAAAAAATCAATGTTTTATCTTTTAATTGCAACAACATGTGAAATAATATTTTGGATAAATTATATTTTGTCATCCAAACTATGATTGATTTTACACTTTGGTATCTAAAATTTTATTTGCATCAACTTACCATCTCAACTTTATAAAATTTTGCACTTTGCCATTTATAACTATTTTTTCACCGAGTTTTTTGTCAAAAAAATATCACATGCAATACACATGTAATATTTAAAGTTTATATGATGTGATATTTTTTACATATGCACAACATATTATGTTTTTTGGACAAAAATATCAGCAAAAAAAATGATCATATATGGTAAAGTGCAAATTTAGCAAAGTTGAGATGGCAAGTTGACAAAAAAAAATTTAGATGCCTAAGTGTAAAAATGAACATAGTTTGAATAGAAAAAATGTAATTTATTCTTTAATTTTTCTGCTCGCGAGGCATCAACGTGCTTTTGTAGAATAAGAATAGAGAGAGTATTCAAACTGTAATTTTTCATTTCTTAGATTAGCTTAAGAGCAAAGGAATTTTTAGGAAAATATTCAAAGAAATAAAAATAAAATCAGAAAAATGTAAAGCCAATTTTCACATTCTAATGTCTTTAATACAGTAAAATCTCTATAAATTAATACTCTATAAATTAATAAATTGTCTAAAATAATAAAATCTTCAGGTCCCGACTTGGGCCTTTGTAAAAAATCATCAAATTCGATAAGATAATAAGATAATAATTATTCAAAAATAAATATTAGGTCCCATTAAAACTCTAAATTAATAATTCATAAATATTACATTAACTAACTTTCAAATGATATTTTTCATCAACCCACCTTTGTAAATCTTTTTGAGTGTATGTGGGATGGTCTCTCTTATACTCACATAATTACGCATTTGATCATTCATGGATGACTTTGCGATACCTTTTAGATGACGGAAAAGACATGGTTGAGTGTTATGAATTATTTTATTTCCATACATGAATATATATTTAATTATATACAAAGAATTGGTTGATGCATGAATATAATCAATGAATCATATATGAATTTATTTATTTTCAATCCATATGTACTAAATTTGCTGAATTTAAAAAGTCTCTCTTTTAATTAATAAAATATTAATTTATCGATATATAATATCTCTCTGAATTAATAAAATTACATGGTTCCAATGTTTAATTTATAAAGATTTTACTGTATAATGTTAAATCATGCATTTTAATAATTGTTAGAGAAAAACTTAATACTTTAAATAATAACTTTATTAATTTATAGTTTGCATTTAATAACTTTTGTTTATGATTTTCAATCATTTAGTTCTTTAATTTATTAATTATTGTGAATATAAATATATGAATGCATACATTTTTTGGTATTCCATGATAATGTCTAAATACCCTTTTGGATTCCCCTGATATATTATAATTATAATAGTTATTTTTGTAATTTGTAACAACAATTTTGGTGGTCTATAAATACCGTCATGTAATTCATTTATAAATAAGCTTTGGGAAGAATAAGAAAGTGATTTGGTGGAGAATACATATATCGTTTTCTTTATATTCTATTAGGAGTGATAGGCTAATAAACTTAGAATTCTCTAAGTTTATAACATTAATCAATAATTCAACATGTCCAGCTATTTTAGAATTTTCATATTCTTATTTCAAAAAACTACTATAAATACATTATCTATTCTATACTAATATAAAAAAGAAAATGGGCTCCATACTCACAAATAGCGGTTAATGACATCGCCGCGTAATATTTTTGTAAAGTAAAAAATGCCCTTCAACTAATAAGATAACTAACTTATTCAACTTTCAAATTTTATTTAGCTAATAAATTAATTTTCTTTTTTTATTTTTTAATGTAATAGTTATTTGAATATTTTACTTTTATTATAATATATTTCAGAGCATGAAAATTATTTATTATATATACACAGAAATGACGTGCTACAAATGCACATTTATCTATCAATAGGTGAAATACACAAATTGTTGGAAATATTGAATTTACAGAGTTGGTAGTTCAATATTAATAAATACTCTTTTAGCATATACTAGCACCTAAGTCATTAATTTAGTAGTTCTAATATTAAATTCTATTTAGCATAATTAATTTTATATTCAATGAATTACTTATTATTGGATTGTGGTTATTTTCTGTATGTCCTTTTAGTTAATTTATTTTTTATTTGAACTTAACAAATTATTTGTTTTAACCAATAGCTTAATTGTCTTGCTAAAAATCATTAAAAAAATACACACTTTTTTTATAAAATTAAATACTGCAAAATAATTAACAACAAAAAATCCAAAGAAATATAATAGTAATTGGTTCAATTATTTCACGTGCACATTTTTACTCTTTGTTTCTTTAATTCTTTTTATTGCGAGTAAGGAAAATTTCTACAAAATAATTGGTTAATTTTTTTAAATTATTATTATTGACCTTAAAATTTTAGAATAAATTACTAATTAAAAGTTGAAAATAAATTGACCAATAATTGGTTCCAAACCAAAGTTTATAACACATTTGGGCTTTAAATGTGTTTAAACCAAATTCGCTGAGTGACCGTATTAAATTTGGGCCTTATGCACTTTGATGAATTGATTCAAAATGAATATAATTTTTTTTTAAATTTTGGATTAGCTAATTGGATAAAGCATGTTCAAATACAATTCAATGGACGATGGATCTGTATCAAAGCCTATGATATTTAAGCCCAATAGAAATGAGGCCAAGTTGCAAGTCAAAGTCTGTTCATGCCTATAAAAGTCTCTACCACACAACAAGGAGGACATACAACATTCAAGACAAGTTCTTACATACAACACACAAGACATAACAAATCAAATTACCCAATTTTGCCACAAAGAAGCTCTATAATCGGCGAAAGTTCTACATCTTTTTCGGCAATCAAATGTATAATCAATATATTGAGAAAGTTGTAAATTCTAATAAAACATTAAATAATATTCATACATTTTTCATCAATCTTTTAATATTTTAATCTTTTAATTTGGACGACGCTTCTCAATTAAATTTAGAATTATCTCAAAATCATATGCTTTAAAATAAGTTTACTATTTCTTTAATTAGGTGTCTATGTTCATAGTAATTTATCATTAATCCCTCATCTTTAAAGCAATTAATTGAGCTCGTAAATAATATTAATAATCATGATAAATAAAATTAATTAATTATAGAAGTAAGTAATGTTATCAAAAACTAGTTTTACTAATTAAACATTAGTTATTATCGCCAAATCTGTTTAGCAAAATATAATTGAATAAATTAGTTTAATCAATTAATTGTTTATAATCAACTGTTCAAAGTTAAATCGGCTCTCTAATTAATTAACCATAATATATTTCATTAAAATTAAAAATAATGAATCATTAACTATAATAAAGAATAAAATTAATTAATTTGGGCTGCTAAATATTAAATTGATGGTAGAAATTAGGTTAATCAATTTATTAGTTCATTAGTTTGAACAGTTAGCAATTCTAAAAGGGAGAAGCATACTGTTCACTGAAGATTTGCTCTTTGTTTATATGTGCCCGTACACTTTTATATAATGGTATCTATCTATATATAAATAACAATTGAAAAAGCATTGGCACTTCTTGTAAGTAGCAGTGCGCACATTGCTTCTCCAATACCATAATCCAATCTATATGTTACTATGTATACACTACCAAAAAAAAAAAAAAAAAAAACAAGTGGGATTTGGGGTGGATTTAGGAATGGTTTTTTTTTTTTCGTTTGGAACGATTTGGAATTGACGAAATTAATTTGAAACGATTTTAGGAACGATTTTGGAATGGTTCACCTTCCGTCCTTATAGATGGCGTTACAATATTTAGGAACGGTTAATGAAGGAATGTCCAATTTGGCATGATCACTATAACACATTGTTAGTGACCGTTCATAATATTGAATTTGTGTAAATTTTTTTTTTTTTTTTTAAATTGGAATGGATTGGATGACATTTGGAACGGTTATATTATTTATTTCGGGTTACTTTTGCAACTATCTTTCTAATACTCATGTCCGAATTTGGAATTGTATTTATTATATTGGTGATATATATAGGAATTGTCATTAGGAACGATTTTTTTTTGTTAGATTTATAATATTTTCTTTACAATTATTAAAATCGTTCCCGATTTTTATTTATAATAAACTTTTTTAAACTTATTTAATTTATATTTTAATAAATTTTTAAAAAATAAGTTAATTAATGTATTTTAATATATTATAATAAATAATTAAATTAATTAATATAATTTAATTAATTATATTTATGAATTTAATTAATTGAATAAATATAAAAATAATAGAATGTAATAAATATTATGAATAAACATGAATAATTAGGAAAAAAAATATTATTTTGATATAAAATATTATTCGATTACAAAATTGTATAAAAAACAAACTAATCTACACCCTCCTCATCACTCGTCGATGGGTCTGTCTGAAGCTGTGCTGGGGTGGTTGTCTATGATGGTCTGGCAGTCGAGGAGCTATAAATTTCACAATATGATCTACACTAGAAAAACTTGCATAAATTACACAACTATATAATAAATTTCACAAAAATTACACAATATGATAAAATTACACCAGTATATTTCACAAAAAATACACAATATGATAAATTACACAAGAATCGCATAAATTACACAAGTATACAATAAATTTCACAAAAATTATACAATATGATAAATTAGACAACAATTGCATAAACTAAACAACTATACAATAAAATTCACAAAAATTACACAATATGATAAATTACACAAGAATTGTATAAATTACACAACTATACAATTTCATTTCACAAAAATTACACAAATTACGAAAAAATTACAGAAAAATATTTTAATTTCAGAAAAAATATTTTGAATATTAATACTTTCAGGAATGGTTTTAATTTATATGCCCATTCCTAGTGAAAATTTGATGTTATTTCTATTTATTTAGGAATGGTTACATAATAGGAATGATTTAGTTTATGATAGGAACGGTCTTAGTAATAAAGTATTAATAATACACTAAAATCGTTCCAAATTGCACCTCAATTTGAAATACAATTACTAACTGTCATTTTTTTTACATTAAATTGTCTCATATAGAGGAACGGTCAACTCAAGACCGTCCCTAATTTTATTAATGTGTTCCAAAACGTGTTTTAATCATTTACCAGTACAAATTTGGAGCGATTTGAGGAATAGACATTGTAACTGTTACTTTGGAACTCCATTTGGAACAATTTTTTTATTCCAAACATATTACACATTAAAAATATGAATCATGACATCATCAATCACTTTATGTTCTTCTTGAGTTCCAATGCTCATTCTAATATGTCACGGGCTTAACAATCGCAGGATCCGTGCCAAATCTCATCTTTTTTTGTAGTGATATATATATATATATATATATATATATATGCATGTATCATCAATCCTCATCCTTAACCCTTTTGGCCTTGGTTACTAACATGCATAGGATTGTAGGGGGCTTGAAAAAAGTTGGACTTCATACCGCATTATGTGGGATTTAAAGGTTTAGATCTTGTTTACTTTGACCTAACTTATTTTTTGGATTAGGTAGTCATACACACAAAACTCATTCACTACCCTTCATCAGTTGTGGGATTAATGTGCAGTTTTGAAAATTTTGCCCCCCCATTAAAGACAAAACATCATATCATCTTATTTGTAAAATTTTTTATTTCCCCCTACAGTCGTTCTCCATCCCTTGTAAGACATCTACACCTCCATTAGCAAAATTCTAGATCACGGTTCTGCTTTCTAAACCCAAATTCACACCTCACCCATCTACTCTGCATATAGTATAATAATTTTTATTTGTTCCATTCTATTTTTCAATTTGGAACAATCCTTATCTCATATCTTTTTTGTTCTCCTTTTCATTTTCAGTTGATTTTTAGATAAAATAGACTACAAAAGGAACCCACTCACAGTAAAAAAACGTACCCAGAGTAAACTTGTAGATCTTTATAGTATGACTACTTCTTCCCATGTTAATATCCAAAATCTGAGTTACTTTTTCCCTGTTACTTGTGCCTAAACGAATATGGTTCAGCATTCAACCCTTGTTTTGTTCTCCTTTAAAATCATTTTGTTTGCATACTTTCATATGTACATTAAGAGTCTGGTTGTATGGTTTTTTCTTTTGAGCTTGTATGCTTTTGACTAGTTTTAATCCCACTAATAAGCATGCCTATGGAAAATGGTGAGTGGGGCCACAGTTTGAATAGTAGGACTATTGGGAGCTGCAGATCAAACTCTACCCAAAATAGTTTCTTTTTCGGTGGATGACATATTGCATATATGCACTTGAGGACGTGAAGTGGTGGTTTGTACCTTGTGGACCACTATGAATCCTGGAGACATTTCCAAGGATGTCCTTGTAATTAGATGCGTGGTGATATAATTGTTCTTTTTTATCCGAAGGATGTGTTGGTTTGCATGCATCCGATAACAATCATGTTATTAGTAACTTTAACAAATCGTTGCATGGAAAATCTTAATCTTGGCTCTTGTTATTTCAATAGTTCGATCCGCCCATGTGTTCTCAGGAAAATGAGGTAATTCCAGCATTGCTTAACGGGATCAATCAATATGAAGCTGCCATCAGGCGTGCAAAAGACCGCATTGAGCTGTAGCAAGCTTGCAACAAATGTTTATTCGTCTACTCTTGTTGTTTTGTTGTGCTGGGCATGTTCCCTTATAATCAACATACAATATTACCGAAAGCATTAGAATATCCGGTGCATGTCTATTAGTGTTGTATATATGACAACCAAATATTTATATGTTTTGTGCCCTAATGTTGCCACCACGTTTCTCTTAGGCATTATTTTGTCCACCTGTTTGAGCCAACTTAGAAAATTGGATATGGATAATTTGGCTCATTATTATGGTTGGTGATTGGTTTTGTAAATGTAGCCATACAAACAATATATGCAATATTTTTTTTAAATTGTTTTGCCTGCTTACTAATGCCTTTTCAAGCTCGTAATGTTATTCATGCCTGTTGTGTGTGTGCTTAAGCTATTGTGAACTGCAGTTCCTTGCACTTCCTTACACTTATATAATTGGAGTTTTAGAATCGCATTGTTAAACTAGTGTTGTAAATCAAATGCGTCTAATTCATCTTAATTATCGAAAAAATGCTATTATTATTCCATCTACTTAAACCATTTATTGACTTAATACAATGCATCAGTTCACCTATGAAATGGACAATGTTTTCATAAATACGCTTAGGGGGAACGTTGTTCGTCAGGAGCAGCCAAGCAATGGCCATGAATATGTGCCGTCTTGCGTGCTGTAAACCTAAGGTTCAGTAAACGCTATGTTATCATTACTGCTTGGAACGTCTATTTCACTTGAAGGAGCGACATGCTGTGTTCGCGTGGCTTATTAGACGCACTGATGTCCTGTGGCTGACTAGACCCAACAGTTGAGGGTTGTTCTCTGCACAATTTTGTATAGACTGGTTGGCATCAGAGTTGCACAATCGAGTGTGTGCAAGCCTAAGTGCATTCCTTGTATTTGTGCATAGTGATTAATGTAAGGTTGGGAATCTTTCCTATAATTGTTGTGCATTGCTATGCTTATGTTGCTTGATGCATGCGTGGCTTGTTGGCTTGTACAATCTAATTCACTTCTAAATTAAACATGAGTGCCGTGAGTTTGAGGGAACAAGCTGATTGGTTTGAGCGGAACCAGGCCGCACAATGGGTAGAAAAAGTAGAAAATTTGTAGTCGTTGAAACCCCTATGCCAGTTGATATCAGAGCCAGGTTCCCGCTAGTTCTGTAGAGTTTTAAGTATGACAAACCAAACTTCGTTGCATAATCGTGTGGTTGAATTAGAGTTCTAGGTTCAACGGATGATGGAACTACTTAGGCAGGCCCTAGAGTTTCCACCGGTGGCCTTGTTTCTACTCATCGATACCCTGCATTTGAGGGTTGAGACGTTGCAGAAAACGGTGGATGATTGGCCAGAGATATTGGATAAATGGGTAATGTTGATAGTTGAGGAAGTGAGCATCCTCACAAATGTTGTTTAGGTGAAGGTTGATGGCATTCAGGCCAAAAATGAACTTGCTGGAATGTGTGGTGGGCCGAGACAAAGACCGTGCTCCTATGTCTAAGGTTCCAGATCCGAAGCCCTTTGGTGGTGCACGTAGTACCAAAGATCTAGAAAACTTCTTGTAGGACATGAAAACATATTTTCAAGCGACTCGCATCCGGAGGCGGAGAAGGTTTTAGTCACCAATATGTACCTAATTGGGGATGCGAAACTGTGGTTGCATACACGTCTTTCTGACGACGCCAGTGCGAATCGTGATAGGATCAAAACGTGGGGTGTTTTGAAAAAAGAGTTGAAGGATCAGTTCTTGCCTTGCAATACTTCGTGGCTTGCAAGGGAGTCTCTCCGAAAATTGAAACATTCGGGTACTGTGAGGGACTATGTGAAGGAGTTCAGTTCGTTGACGCTGGACATTCGTGATATGTCCGAGGAGGACAAGCTGTTCAATTTCCTGTCGGGATTAAAAACTTGGGCTCAGACTGAGTTGAGGCCTCAGGGCGTCAAGGACTTGCCGTCTGCGATTGCTGCTGCTGACCGATTGGTGGACTTTTAGGTTACTAGCAATTTTGATCCAGAAAAGAAAAAGAAAGATTCTGGTAAGGAAAAAGAGAAATCTGGCAAGGTGTGGAAGGACAAAAAGTTTAAGAATAAGAAGAACCAGGAGGTAACGGGGTCGGGAAACAAGGAGATCGCCCAACCCAACGTTGATAAGACGAATAAGGGTTGTTATCTCTACAATGGTGACCACCGAATGCGAGATTGTCCCAAGCGAGGGAAGTTGAATGCCTTAGTGGTTGAGGCGGATGATGATGAGGGTGGATTCTCATGGATCAATCCTTTGCAGTTGGTGAGTGCGATGCAAGAAAGACCACCCAAATAAAAGGGCTTGATGTATGTTCGGGTGCAGATTAACGGCAAAGTGGTGATGGCGATGCTAGAGACAGGTGCCACTCACAACTTTGTAGATGATCGAGAGATTTAGAAGCTGGGACTGACTCTCGCTCAACACTCCAGGCGCATTAAGGCAGTGAACTCGGAGGCAAAGCCTATTCAAGGTGTGGCGTATGTGGAATTGAAAGTGGGCGCCTGGACAGGTAAATGCAATCTGATGGTTGTCTCCTTGGATGACTTTGATGTGATTCTTGGAATGGACTTTATGCTGCTGGCTCATGCAATGGTAATGTCCTATCTGAATGGATTGTTTATTGCTGATCAGAATAGTAATTATTTTGTATAGGGCACTTACTTGCAGGATTTCGTTAGATCAGTGGAGAAGAAACACAATTTAATGTCGGCAATGCAGGTGAAAACAGGTTTGAGGCATGGGGAACAAACCTACCTTGCTACTTTGATTGAGATGAAATTGGATGCCGTTCAGGAAGTTCCAGGTGAAGTGGCGGAGTTGTTACAAGAGTTCACGGACATCTTTCCTCCTGAACTGCCTAAGAAATCACCCCCCACAACGAGCTATCGATCATGCTATATAACTGGAGCTTGGGGCACGGCTGCCTGCACAGGCCCCTTATTGCATGGCCCCTGCAAAGTTAGCAGAATTAAGGAAGCAGTTGGATGGGCTGGTGGAGGCCGGGTTGATCCAGCCGTCCAAAGCGCCATATAGTTCTTCTGTTCTGTTCTAAAGGAAACAAGTTGGTTCGATGAAGATGTGTGTGGACTATCGGGCATTGAACAAAGTTACTATAAAAAAAAAGTATCTTATTCTGAATGCGATATATTTGTTTGATAAGCTGACAAAAGCCAAATACTACGCAATATAGATTTGAGGTCAGGGTATTAGTAGGTTCGTGTAGCTAGAGGTGATGAGCCAAAAACCACGTGTGCGACAAGGTATAGCTCCTTTGAATTTTTGGTGATGCCGTTTGGCTTAACAACCGCTCCAGCCACGTTTTGTAATTTGATGAATGATGTTCTATATGAATTTCTAGACCGGTTTGTTGTTGTTTACTTGGAGGATATCGTAATTTACTCTGAATCACTCAATGATCATTTGAAGCATTTGAGAGCTATATTCCAGAAATTGAGAAAATACGAGCTATATGCTAAGAAAGAAAAATGTGAGTTTTGTTGTGAGCAAATTTACGTTCCTTGGGCATGTGATCAACCAAGGAAAGATTCAGATGGACCGGTAAAAAGGTACAATCAATAATGGATTGGGGATAACAATCTAAAATGACTGACCTACGTTCGTTTTTCGGATTTGCTAATTACTACAGGCGGTTCATTAAGGGATATTCCAAAATTGTGAATCTCTTGACAGATTTGCTCAGGAAAGATCAGAAGTGGGAGTGGACTGTTGCTTGCGATGATGCATTCAGGTTGTTGAAGCAGACCATCTCATCACACCTGGTGTTGAAGCCACTATAATTTGACAAATCGTGTGAGCTGCAGGACGATGCTTCTGATTAGGCACTGGGGGGTATGTTGGCGCAAGACAAACACCCTATTGCTTTCGACAGCCGCAAATTGAAAGATGCAGAGTTGCGGTATAGCACGCACGAAAAGGAGATGACGGCTGTGGTCCATTGTTTGGATGCGTGGAGGCACTATTTGTTAGGTACAAAATTTATTGTTGTTATTGACAATGTGGCTAATACGTATTTCAAAACACAGCGGAAGTTGTCCCCAAAGCAAGCTCGTTGGCAAGCGGTTCGACTTTGAGTGGGTGCACCGATCGGGCAAACACAATGATGTGACCGATGCTCTAAGCCAAAAACTGATTGAGGAGTAAGTCGTTGCCTTAACAGTGATCGAGTCTGATTTCCTCGATCAGATTCGAGAGAGTTCAAAGACGGATACAAGTTATTTAAAATTGGTGGAGCAAGTGAAGAGTGCTCTAATCCGAAAATATTAGCTTAATAGTGGGCTACTGTATGCCAAAAGGTGGACGGGTGTTTGTGCCAACAGGACCATTACGCAGACGTTTGTTGAGGGAAAGTCATGATCCACAGTGGGTTGGACATCCTGGGATTGACAGAATGTTAGCTCTGTTAGCTCATCGGTATTATTGGCCGAGAATGGAGGAGAATATTGAAGCTTACGTAACGATTTGTCTAGTCTGTCAGCTAGACAAAGTGGAAAAGAAGAAAGAAGTTAGGTTCTTACAACCATTATCGATTCCAGAGGTGTTGTGGCAGTCTATTTCTATGGACTTAATTTCGGCTTTTCCTAAGGTGAATGGTATGGCTTTTGTTCTAGTTGTTGTTGATCGCTTTTCTAAGTATGGCATATTCATTGTTGCACCCTATGCTTGCCCCGCTGAAACAATGGCTGAGTTGTTCTTTAAAAATGTTACTAAATATTTTGGTGTTCCACAAGATATTATTCGTGACAGGGATGCCAGGTTTACCGAAAGGTTTTGGACAACATTGTTTAATATGATGGGAATGGAGCTAAAATTTTCTACTGCTAATCATCCTCAGACCGATGGACAAACGGAGAGGGTGAATGCGTTGGTGGAAGACTATCTGAAACACTATGTATCGGCTAGCCTGCGAAATTGGGTGGATTTGCTGGATGTTGCCCAATTCAATTACAACTTGCATAAGTCGTCGACTACGGGTATAAGTCCTTTTGAACTAGCTTATGGGCAACAACCAATGACGCTCTATGAGATATTAGTTCAGAAGTCGAGTGGAAAATGCCCTGCGGCCTACCGATTTGCTCGGTCTAAGCAAAAGTTGTTAGATGAGGCGAAGGACAGCTTAGCTAAAGCACCATGTAGAATGAGGAAATATGTAGATATGGGAAGGCGACATATGGAATTCAGTGTTGGGGATCAAGTGTTGCTGAAATTGACCCCGCAAATTTGGAAGAAGATCACTTCCAAGTCTGTTCATCGTGGACTGATTTCAAAATATAATGGACCATTTGAGGTAATGATCAAAGTGGGTTCGTTAGCTTATCGGTTGAAGTTGCCTGATCGTTTAAAGATTCATCCAACTTTTCATATAAGTTTTCTTAAGAAATTCCATCAGGATTTGCTGGATACGGTGAGACAACAAACTCAACGTGCTCCGCCAGTGATTCGAAAGGAGTTTGAGAAGACGGTGTGAAAATTCTTGATCATAGGACAATGGGCCAGAGTAAGAAAAACAGACAGATGGATTACTTGGTTTATTGGTCGGATGAGTCTGAAGCTGATGTTACTTGGGAATGGGATGTTACATTATGACAATTTGAGGGAAAGCTTGACGAATGTTGAGCAGTGAAAGAAGGAGTTACACCACTGACGAGGATGTCGGGTTCTTCTGGCGGGGGTGGTTTGTAACCCCCTTTTGGATTGGTGTTCGGCACTGGTGTGGCAGGCATGCGCATCAGGGTGCTGGACGGTGTCGGCATGGTGTGACACAGTGATGAACAATTAAACAGACGGTCGGTCGAGCTGCTAGGCTGTGGCGTGCGCAAGCAGGCATGTTGCATATGTCGTGTAGGCAGACTTGGCAGTCGAGTGCACTAGACTCGGCAGCTAGGCACGACACTCGGCAGTTGGGCACTAGAGCTTGGTGGCAGTGCACAAAACTTGCTGTCGAGAGCGGTTACACTCGAGCGGTTATGAGCGGTTCCTAACAGTTGTAGGAAATGTGGGCTTGAGTGGTGGGAGACAGTTGCATTATAACTGCTGACCACTTGGCACGGACTATGTGATTACGCTTGGCTGACTGGACCCAACAATTGAGGGTTGTTCTCTACACTGTTTTGTATAGACTGATTGGCATCAGAGTTGCACAATCGAGTGTGTGTAAGCCTAAGTGGGTGATTAATGTAAGGTTGGGAATCTTTCATGTAATTGTTATGCATTTCTTATGCTTTTGCTGCTTGATGCATGCGTGGCTTGTTGGCTTGCTACAATCTAATTCAGTTCTAAAATAAACACGAGTGTTGTGAGTTTGAGGGAGCAGACTGGCTGGTTTGAGTGGAACCAGACCTTACATTGGGTGGAAAAGATAGAAAATTCGTAGTCGTTGAAATCCCTATGACAGTAACCAATGGTTAATTTTACTAGATACCCTTTCATAGTTCTATTCATTGTAATAACTTTCCCACATATATTGCTAAGTTTCAAATGCAATTTCTGTTCATCATATCTTTATGTGATTTATAGGAAAAACCCTTCACACTAGCTTATTGTTGGGCCCTAGAGCCCCAGTGAGATGCACTTAGAATTATATTTGATGACGCTGAGAATGTGGTCATATCACTAGCCCCCAGAACAAAACCTACCTATAATGTATAGAATGCTACCAAGAAACTATACTCCACTTTTCACGTTTCGACTATGATACCTCTTTCTGTTCGTCCATTCATGGGCCCTAGAAAAATTGTTTGACGGTAATAAGCGTTGGATTGCCTACTTTGATGCTCTTTGTTCCTCATAAACTCTCCACCGCAACGTTTATATACCCCATTAAAAACTATGGCTTTGAATTACATGAGCTATAGGGTTGCTTGATAAAACGTTACACTTAGATTTTCTTTATTAGATATGTTACTTTAGAGATATTACTTTGAAAATTTAAATCTTACTACAAAGATCTCCTCGATGGTTAGATGGAGCTTTCTTGAAATTGTAGAGCTTTCGTGCTGACAATGTATTATAAACTTTTATAATATTTTAACAATATGAGAATTAGAAGTAAGAGGAAAGAGAGGAGAATTCTATATCATTTCACTATATCATCATACAAAATAAATAATCTATTTATAGGTTCCAAAATTATAACCAAATGTCTCATCTTTTACGAGGGGAGATGAACCAAAAAGTTTACAATTTATGACAGAATGCAAAGAGGATGGAAGATGAAAATGAACTTCCACAACTTAATAATTTCTTATGATTCATAACAAATATTATTAATTCAAAAATAAATAAAATTCTGATATAAGATTTAATTTAAGTGAAAATTATACAAAAAATAATATGAATGTTAATAATTCAAATTAATCTATCGTTACTTGCAATCACTTACATAATTAATCAAATAATAATCTTTGCTATCATCTATACTAATATAAAAAGAAAAGAGGCTCCATACTCACAAATGGTGGTTAGTGACACTGTCGTACCAATTTTTTATAAAGTAAAAAATGCCCTTCAACTAATAAGATAACCAACTAATTCCACTTTCCAAATTATTCATTAACTATAAATTAATTTTGTTTTATTTTCTTTTTAATGTCATGTATAATTTGTATGCTCTTATTTATAATAGATTTTAAAATATGAAAAATTATTTATTATATGCGCGCAGGAACGGCGTGCCACAACGACTAGTTTTCCTATATCGGAACAATCTAATTTTAGAATTTTAAGTACAAACCCAATATAAGATGAACTTTTTAATAATATAGGTAGTTTTAACAATATACATCGATTAAAACTTGATAAAACTACGAGAATGTAGGAAATTAGGTTGAGATGAGTATCAAACTTCTAATAAGTACATCTCTTCTTGTTCTTCAGGTTTGTTTTGATCATTTGATAAAAGTGTAATTTTAATTGTTATTATATTTAAATAAATTAAAAATATACCATTCAAAGGATTAACAAAGATTAAAAAAAAAAAAAGAAAGTTAAAAAGCATATATGATGTGCTAAACGCAATTGATGAAGTTTGAACAAGTAAATAATTATAAAAAATCATTTGCAATCAAAATTATTTCGTAAAATTTTAATATTTTGTTGAGAGTAATTCTATCAAAGTGTTGAAAAATATTAGAACTCTTCGATAAATCTTTTTTAAATATAATAATATGTATCTTGAGGATGAAGAATATGATCTCTGTTATTTTCGCATATTTTCTTTTTATTTCTATTAATGTTCTATAGTACTATTATACTTATTTCTTCTCATATATAGAATAGAATTTGCAGATTTTTGGGTGAACTAATTTTATTTCCAACATTAATTATATATTGTTCGCAACCTTTCAATTACTTTTTATTTAAATATTTGGTAGTTATATTTTATGGTTTTATATTAAATATGGTAATTCATATTTTTAATATAATTGGACGGAATATTGATTGTATACATATATATATATATATATATATATATGTTGCATGCATAATATGTAAGTTATTAAGTCATATTTATTTTATATTAATGAATTAATGAGATGAATTATATGAAGTATCAATAAATGAGGATACAAATTTATAAAGAGTAATGTTTTATGTCAAATGCAACATTAATTAGAGTAATTATATTAGGCCTTAATGAGTCTATTTATTTATATTATTACCCTTAAAAATAAAAATAGGGTAAGTTATAGATTGCCATCCGAACTATAGGCCGTTTTACACTTTACCCATCAAACTATTTTTTGTATCAACTCAGCTTTCAAACTTTGCATTTTTTTTTTTTTTTTTCACTTTGCCATCTGATTCCATTTTTCCGCTCATTTTTTCAGCCGGAATCAAAATTTTCTACACATTCTACAAATTTTGCTACAAATTCTCCAAATTTTGAATGTTCTTACAAGAAAAAATCATATACAAGCTAAAATTTCAAATACATTTACAAAAAAGGACAAATTTTAGCTAAAATTTGTAAATGGGTTTGTCAAATTTTTGTCCTTTTTTGTAAATGTGCTTGTGAAATTTTAGCTTGGATGTGATTTTTCTTGTAAGAACATTCAAAAATTGGAGAATTTGTAGTAAAATTTGTAGAATGTGTGGAAAATTTTGATTCCGGCTGAAAAAATGGCCGAAAAAATAGAATCAGATGGAAAAGTAAAAAAAAAAAAAACACAAAGTTTGGAAGCTGAGTTGACACAAAAAATAGTTCGATGGGTAAAGTGTAAAAAGGCCTATAGTTCGGAGGGCAACTTGTAATTTACCCATAAAAATATCATAGAGATAATTTAGTAAGTTCAAAAAAATAAAGAAAGAAATGTTTAGATAGATTCATCTTTTTATATAGATATAGATTATAAGTATAATATATATATATATATATATATATATATATATATATATATATTTATTTTTAAATTTGATAGTCGATAGACCACATTTTATCGGTATCATAATGAATATACCGAATTTGGCCAAAAATTGATTACCGAAATCGATTCAGTATTTAATACGAATTAAATTTCTTTTATTTTATTCGGTATGCTCAGTTCACCGAATTGTGCATATTTCTTATTCGTATATAGCTGTTTGTAACTTTTGAATTAAATTTATTAAATTTAATGGATTTTTTCCAAAAAAAAAAAAAAAGAAACCCCATAAATGGGCTGCCAAAGAGTTGAACCTACACATTTACGTTAGAAAATTAGTAAACTCACCAATACGCCAAATTTGCTTTTAATAATTTTGCTAAATGTCATATTACTTATAAAGAAATTTTAAAAATATTAAAAAAATTTCAAAATCACACTGAAAAATCTCAAAATCAATCATTCTAATAACAATGTCTAATTCCAAAAAAAATCTATATTCCTATCCAATCGAAATACCACTGATAGGGGAAAGATCAAACTCCATATAAAAAGGAAAGATCTCTACGAAAAAGGAAGGAAGACATCGCCATAAAATGAAAATTCGGAGTCAAACCTGCCGCATTATCACAAGACGTCAAAAGACAAAAAAACCTTATGTTGATTATTCATAGTCTTGTAACAAGGGTAGGTGAAGGATAAAAATGTATTTCACCGCCCACCTACTCGAAATAGCGTAAAAGTTTAGCTAGTATAAATACCTCCTCATTTGATAGAGAGAGGGGATTTTTTGCTGATTGAATTCTTGTAAGCTACTTAGTGCAAACGTGTTGAATTACGCCCCTATAATAAAAATTTAGTTGACTTCGCTTTTTTTGCGACATCAACTTGGCGCCGTCTGTGGGAAACATAGTAATTCAACACTTGAAGATGAACACTAGGTCGCGAGCACGAAATGGGAACGCCGGCATCGGAGATCTTGGAGGAATCTCCGAGCATGCCCCCCAAGACGAAGTTCAGCAACCTCTCGGTCCCAGGAGGGACGAAATCCAAGGAAGACTCGGAGAACAGGAAGAGCGGGAGCCAGCTCCCCCTCCCCCTATGATCCAGCTCTCGCCCGAAGCTCTTCAACAGATGATTGAAGAGGCCTCAACACGAGCAGTATCAAGAGCTATCGCACAGTATGTCACGCAACACGCAATGCCACCACAACATCCCCATCACCCCTATAGGGGTCACGGAGCGAACTTAGCCCCAGGACAGGCAAGACAGCAAGCAGATGACCAACTGGAAGATGAAGTAGAGAGCAGACCTTCCCTACCGGAAGATGAATTGCCTCCACCATCTCTTGAAGAAGCTCCCCCGAGAGAACGCGAGCCTCGAAGAAGAGCCTAGGCTGGAACTAAGCAAGCCAGCACAGAAGAGATGGAAAATATACAGGCTTTTCCCCTGGCCGTAGCCCCCCCTAGACGAAGTCCATTCGCAACTCATATTCTAGCAGAAGCAATTCAATCTGGGATTAAGATTCCTAACATCAGCGAATATGATGGGACGAAAGACCCCCAAGATCACCTAGACCGATTTCTAGCAAAGGCAGACCTAATAGACATTAGTGATGCCGCATATTGCAAGCTCTTTCGAACCACATTGGCCGGGAAGGCAATGATCTGGTTTAATCAACTGCCTATTGGATCGATAGATAACTTTGAGCAATTATCTCAGCGTTTCTTACACCATTTCGCAATTAACAAAAGATACCCAAAAACTGCCTCTTACTTATTCACAGTGGTTCAACGAACAACAAGAGAGTCTACGAGACTACGTGCAAAGGTTCTCTGAAGCCGTCTTAGAGGTCCCCCACGTCAATCCGGAACTCCTAGCGAGTATCATGCAGCAAAACCTGCGAAGAGGGAGGTTTCGTGAATCTATAGCCGGGAAACCCCCAGCCACCCTAGATGAACTTCTAGTACGAGCTGAAAAGTACATCCGAATCGAAGAAACGTCAGGCGGAAGAGGCACGACCCCCTTAAAAAGAAGAGCAGAAGATGAAGGCCATTCAAGACGACCCCTAAACGAAAGTAATCAAAGGGAACGAAGACGCATCCCCCCATCTGACATAACTAGACATACCCCACTGAGTGCGCCCCGTGCCGAAATTCTAGCTGTGGCGGAACAACAGGGGATAGTCCAATGGCCTTCGCGCATGAGAGAAAATCCCAAGAGGATGAAATCAGATAAGTATTGCCTTTTCCATAAGGATCGCGGCCATGGCACGGAAGACTGTTTTCATCTCAAAGATGAGATAGAAAAATTGATCCGACGAGAATACTTGAAAGAGTACGTAAATCGCAGTGGCCAACTTCAAGAAAAAAATTCAAGGCCCCCCCAAGAAGGGCGCGAAAGAGAGGATAGACGAAACAAACCAACCCAAGATAATCTCCCAACCACTGGCATCATCGGAGTCATATCTGGCGGACCAGCAGGGGGAGATTCAGCTCGAGCAAGAAAGGCCGCACTCAGAGCCATCGCCAACACCTCAAAAGACACTTTCGAACAAGTGGTAATGATGAATGAAAAACCACAAGAAAAACAAGATATAGTCTTTGGCAATCAAGACTTGGAAAAAATGTGTGTGGCCAATAACGATGCGGTAGTAATCTCTGTTACCATAGCAAATTTTTGGGTGAAGAAAGTTTTGGTGGACAGCGGTAGCTCTGCAGATATCATATTCCACAAAGCATTCTCACAAATGGGAATCAACAACGTCGAGCTAACTCGGATAAACACACCCCTAACCAGCTTTAGCGGGAACATAGTGGAGCCCATAGGAGAAGTAACGCTCCCCATATCTCTGGGTTCCTACCCAAGGCGAGCAACAAAGATGATAAAGTTTCTGGTTGTAGATGCCCCCTCCGCATACAACGTCATATTAGGAAGACCAAGCCTAAACTCTTTTCAAGCGATAGCATCAACGTACCATCTGAAGCTAAAATTCCCAACCCTAGCAGGTATCGGAGAGGAAATAGGTGACCGAAGACAAGCAAGAGAATGCTACGCAAACTCCCTGAAAGGGGAATCAAACAACCAGCCGATTGTTAAAAGCGGAATCCCAAGCAAAAAAAAGACAACTATAACCACTGATAAAGTACCAACGGAGAAAAGCAAAGAAGGGGAACCTCAAGCGAATAAAAAAAGGAAGGTCGATGAGGAACGCATAGAACCCACAAAGGAGGTCAAAGCAATAGAATTAACCCTAGAACATGTCCCAAAAATAACAAAAATCGGGACTCTGTTGGACCCACAGTTCGAGAAAACTTTGATTGCCTTCCTACAAGAAAAAATCAACGTTTTTGCATGGGACGCTGCGGATATGAGTGGAATTGACCCAAAAATAATGGTCCATCGATTGAACCTGAATCCGAAGATAAAACCGGTAAAACAAAAGAAAAGGGCATTCGGAAACGAAAGAATCAAGGTGATTAAGGAAGAAGTGGAGAAACTCCTAAGGATAGACTACATAAGGCCAGTACAGTACCCTGAATGGCTCGCCAATGTAGTATTGGTTCCAAAACCCAATGGCAAATGGAGGATGTGCATCGATTTCACGGACTTGAATAAAGCCTGCCCTAAAGATTCATACCCATTGCCTCGCATCGACGCGTTGATCGACTCGACATCAGGGTGTGAACTTATGAGTTTCCTCGACGCCTTCCAAGGATACAATCAAATCCGTCTTGCCCATGATGACCAGGAAAAAACCAGTTTCCTGACAGATCAGGGCATCTTCTGCTACAATGTTATGCCGTTCGGTCTAAAGAATACAGGAGCGACGTATCAGAGGCTTGTAAACAACATGTTCCGAGAACAGATAGGGAGGAATATGGAAGTTTACATAGATGATATGATGGTCAAGAGTCAAAAAAAGGAAAACCACAAACAGGATTTGCAAGAGTGCTTTGGCATACTACAACATTTTGGGATGAAGCTGAACCCGACAAAATGCACATTCGGCGTGCACGGGGGAAATTCTTAGGATTCATGATCTCACAAAGAGGAATAGAGGCCAATCCCGAAAAGATCAAAGCAATCCTAGAAATGAAGCCCCCCAAAACTATTCAGGAGGTCCAAAGACTGATAGGAAGATTGGCAGCGCTAAACCGATTCATCTCGCGCTCATCAGATAGGGGGCTCCCATTTTTCAAGGTGTTGAAAAAAATAGAAAAATTCCAATTGACACCGCAATGCCAGGAAGCTTTTGAAAAACTAAAAGAGTATTTGGCGTCTCATCCGCTTTTGACCAAGCCCAAAGATGAGGAAACACTATATCTCTACTTAGCAACATCACGAGGAGCAATAAGTGCAGTGCTCACACGAGAAGAAGGGCGTGATCACCTTCCTGTCTACTATGTTAGCAAGACTCTTCAAGGAGCAGAAGAAAAATACCCTTCTATCGAAAAACTAGCATTCGCCCTAGTAGTAACAGCAAGAAGACTGCGGCCATATTTTCAGTCACATCCAATAGTGGTCCTAACAAACCACCCTTTGAAAAAGGTCCTTGCCGAACCAAACATATCAGGAAGAATGGTGAAGTGGGCAGTAGCTCAGTGAATATGGAATAGAATACCACCCAAGGCCAGCCATTAAAGCTCAAGCTTTAGTTGATTTTGTAGTCGAAATGACGGCCGAGGAGGGCGAACACAAGCAACAATGGTGGAAGCTCTTCGTAGATGGGTCATCCACTTTGCAAGGAAGCGAAGCAGGCGTGATACTAGAAATGCCCCAAGGTGACAAAATCCAATATGCCTTAAGATTCAGCTTCGACGCGTCAAACAACGAAGCAGAATATGAGGCACTGTTAGCTGGGGGGAGATTAGCGCAAACAGCAGGAGCCAAATACCTGAGAGCATATAGCGATTCACAGTTGGTAGTGAACCAAGTAAATGGAGACTACGAAGCAAAGGGTGAGAAAATGATCCAATACTTGAATCTCATCCGAACATTGTGTCAGAAGTTTGAAAAATTTGAATTGCAACGCGTTCCTCGATCAAACAACGAAGAGGCTGACCAACTAGCTAAATTAGCTAGTTCATTGACAACAGTGCAAAATCGGAAGATAACCTTATTGACACAAGATCGCTCAGGGATAGAAGATCCGGCAAACGAAATTTTGGTTAACACAAGCAAACCTTGTTGGAAAGACGTAATTGAAGCCTATTTGACACGGGTCACTCCCAGCAGACAGAAAAGAAGCCAGGATAATACGGACAAGAGCAACCCGCTTCACAATGATAAGAGGAGAGTTATATAAGAGAGGTTTTTTGCAACCCTACTTGAAATGTCTGGACCCCGAAAAAGCAGAGTACGTCTTAAAGGAAATCCATGAAGGAAGTTGCGGAAATCACTCGGGAGGAAGATCACTAGCCGACAAGATCTTACCACAAGGATACTTTTGGCCTTCTATACAAAAAGATGCCATGGACATGGCGAGACGCTGCCGAAAATGCCAAGAGCATGCGAACATCACGCATACCCCAGCTGCATTAATGCAACCAATTCCTAACCCTTGTCCCTTTGATCAATGGGGGATGGACCTTGTGGGAAAATTACCGCGAGCAATGGGTCAAAGAGAATACCTGATAGTAGCAGTAGATTATTTTTCAAAGTGGGTTGAGGCAGAGCCGCTCAGCAGAATCTCAGAGAAAGAAATCATAAAATTCGTGTGGAAAAATATAATATGCCGCTTCGGCATTCCCAGAGCTTTTATAACAGACAATGGAACTCAATTCCAGGGGAAAGAATTCAAACGGTGGTGCCTCGAGTTAAAAATCAAACAATATTTCACGTCTGTAGGTACCCCCCAATCTAACGGACAAACTGAAGTGACAAACAGAACCATACTGCAGCACCTAAAAACCCGCTTGGACCAGGCTAAGGGAAATTGGGTTGACGAGCTTAACCTGGTCTATGGAATGGAGGCTATCATACCCGCCGAGATTGGAGAGGAGACTTTGCGAATCCAACAATACGAACCAGAAATAAATGACATAGGGCGTCGCGTCAACCTAGACCTATTAGGGGAGGTCAGAGACACCACAAGCGTACGAATCGAGGCATATAAAAGACACATGGCAAAGGCATATAATGCACGAGTCCGCCCAAAAAATTTCCAAATTGGGGACTTAGTGTGGAGGAGATCAGATGTCCAAGGAAATATTGGAAAGTTGGACGCAAAGTGGGAAGGCCCCTACCGGGTCATTGAAGCAATTGGAAATGCAACTTACAAACTGGAAAAACCTGATGGGAAAGAAATTCCCCGAACGTGGAATGCGTCGAATCTGAAGAAATTTTACGCTTAAGGATACTATGTAATTTGAATGCAGTACCAACGAAATAAAATAACAATCCTTCTTTCATCGGATGTCCTGTTTTATTTTTTTGTGTTTTCCTCTACATATTGAATGACACTGTTGCAACTCCTAATATAGTTAGAAAAGATCCTAATAGGTCCCATAAACCATTATGAAAGCTCCTAAAGAGCCCCAAGATAGAGTATGATACTACTCCACGAAGGAACTCCTAAGAAGTTCTACAAAAAGAAATTACGCGAGCTCCTAAGAAACTCCCAAGCCTAAAAAGGCGCCGACATTTCACGAAAGGACTCCTACGAAGTCCTAAGAAGCGATAACATAAAACAAAGATAAAATGAATAACGTAGAATACGTATGATGGGAGAAGAAATAACAAGTCTTATTATCCCCTAGTTCGTTAAAGCAAGCTTGTCTTAACTAGCAAAACGAGAAAATAACATAAACTATGAGAAGAGTCAAGGACGATCGCCCCCAACATCGACGCAAGCACCTTCAACAGGGGGCTCATCCACAACTTCCACCTCGCCCTCTTCAGCAACGTCCTCATCTGCCACAAGAGGATCAAGAAACATAAAATCCTCCCCAACAAAGCGACCACTCTCCCTCAACTTAGCACGACACTGCCTAATCGCCTGGTCGTAAATATCGTTAGCTCTTGCCACAACGCACCTTCAAACTCCTCAGAATCCTCGTACTTCTCCTTAAAGTCATTCCAGACGCACTCCAAGTAAATCTTCCCTGCCTCTGACTTGAGGAAGCCCTGGCCTGAGGAAACCTCACGATTATAACGATCCCTCCACTTGATCTGACCTTCAGAAGCCTCTTTTAGCTGTTCCTGACAACGAGCAAGCTCTTTCTTCATCTCCTCAAGAGCAGCCTCTGACCGTTTCAACTCCTTATCATAGGATTTGAAACGCTGATCAACAACCTCGGTCAATGTGGCGACCTAAGAACATAAGATAAAAGAAACACTAAAGTGAGTAAATGAGCACGCCAAAAGGGAAAAACTCAAAAAAGCAAACTCACCCTGGCAGATTCACCAAACAACAGCCGACTAACAGTATGATCACCCAAGGAGCTGAAACGAGCAACATCGTAGTCGCTCATAACGCTGCGCGACCTCACATAAGCTAGATCATAATCAGAAGCATCCCAAAACGAGGCCACCCCCTCGTGACGGTTGATCCCATAAGAGAAAAACCCTTTTCCAATCCCGTGTGGAGCCTCAATAGCCTCGGCTCACGAGGCCTCTTGGAACTAGAAGGCGCACCACGACTATCATTCCCAGATCCTCCTTGACCATGATCCACCTCGCGAGGTCGCAGGGGAGGGGGGAGCAACGCCTCTCGCCTTCTTTTCTCGCTGCAGGAGGAGGACGAACTCGCCCATCACGATCATGCTGCTCTCGTTCACGCTCAGCCTTATAGCGCTGAATATCTTGCAATGACACCCTCTTCCCCGAAACAAGCAGCTAGAAATGAGTCATATCAAAATAAAAATCAACAAACAAGAAACGAATAGATAAAGAAAACAAATATACCGGATGCAAGTAAAGATTTCACATCAAGCATCTGGTCGAACAAACCCGCTCCTATGAAGGACAAGTGAAGATCATGACTAGATCTAAGAACGGGGGAAACCTCCCCCCAACTAGTATTCAAATCCCAACCTGAATCCCTAACGAAAAAGAATTTTTCTTTCTAAGGCCCTTTAGAAGAAGCACTTCCATCCAAGAATCTACACCCACTCCGAGGAAAGAAGAAGAAAAAGGAATCATTGACAACCTTTCTGACAGAAAAAAGAGTGAAGAAGGACTCGATAGTAAGAGGCAGACCTAATTCCCTAAAACGATGAAGAAAACCCTCAAAATATGTGAAAGAGTTCGGAGTGAATTGACTAACATAAATACCCGACTCCTGTATTATATCCATCAAAAGGGATGAGGAGGAAGAGTAAAACCCGAAGAGAAGAACGCAGAATAGACAGTGAAATAACCCGTAGGAGGCATCCTAATCCTATCCCCCACCTGTGGAAAACAAAAATCAAAAGTAGAAGACGGATCAAATTTTTTCTTCAAAAAATCAAACTCCTCAAGACTCAAAGAACTATCACAGTTCTCAACATCCATAACACGACAGCGAAGTTTGGACTGAGGAGCTACAGACGACTCCAATTCATCACTCTGAACATGAACAGGACTACTAACTAATCGTTGGGAAGAATCAAAACCCATCAAGATCTCAAGTGAATCATAATGACTTTCAGGCAAATTCCTGATTGCCTCGATAACCTCATCACGAAAATCAGATCCCCCGAAGCAGAAGGCAAAGACGAGACAACACAAACAACCTCCGGAAGAGACGAAGCACCTCGACCCGCAGCTGGCCGAGGCTGGTCGCCTCGACCAGAAGCAGGCCGAGGATGGCCGCCTCGACCTGGCGCTGGCCGAAGCTGAATGCCTCGACCTGCGACAGGTCGAGGCATCGCACCTCGACCCACTTCCGGTCGAGGCTGGTCATCTCGGCCAGCCTCGACATCTCCCCTCTGCGGCAGCGCCGCCCCCTCCAACAACGAAGACCCGCTCTCGATATTTTTCGACATATCACGACGCAATCCCAACAAATACCTAATCGACCCCCAAGTACGTCCGCTCAACAAAAAAAAAAAAAAAAAAGGGGAGAAAAAAGGAGGAGGGAAAGAGGAGAATTTTTTTACGACACCACAAAAAAAGGAAGATGAAAAAAGAAAAGAAGAGTCGACAGTAACGCAAAAAAGACAAGATTAGCAGAAAATACCTCTCCTAGCCATGAACATTTTTTTTTTTCCGAAGAAACGACAAAGAGGCTATTCAGTAGAAACAAACAAATTACTTGAAACGACAAGGAATTATATATACTCGTCAAAACCCTAGCCTTCTGCAAAACGAGCCGAGTCCAAAAGAAGAAAGGGGAATCCAACATTCCTTATTAATTCATAATTATCTCTAAAAGATAGTTATGAATTAAGGGGGCTGTTGATAGGGGAAAGATCAAACTCCATATAAAAAGGAAAGATCTCTACGAAAAAGGAAGGAAGACATCGCCATAAAAGGAAAATTCGGAGTCAAACCTGCCGCATTATCACAAGACGTCAAAAGACAAAAAAACCTTATGTTGATTATTCATAGCCTTGTAACGAGGGTTGGTGAAGGATAAAAATGTATTTCACCGCCCACCTACTCGAAATAGCGTAAAAGTTTAGCTAGTATAAATACCTCCTCATTTGATAGAGAGAGGGGATTTTTTGCTGATTGAATTCTTGTAAGCTACTTAGTGCAAACGTGTTGAATTACGCCCCTATAATAAAAATTTAGTTGACTTCGCTTTTTTTGCGACATCAACCACAATAATACCAAATAGTTTTATAAAATAATATATATAAAAATACATAAAAAAAGGACATAAAATTCATAAATAAATTCATAAAATCATGTCATCAAATAGTTAAAAACAATCTCAACATTATTTATGAAACCTTTTGTTACTCGTATTTTTTTTCTTCTCTTTATTTCCACTCTCACTTAGCTTTCAGTTTGAGTGGCTGGTAGAGTTCACGAAAAAAAATAATTCCTTTGGATTGTTTTAGGAGATTTAGGATTATTTCATTATGATAATTCATCTTTATAAGTAACATTTGGATTACTGAAAAGCTCAGAAAGAGATTTGATGGAGTGGTGAAGTCTTTTTTACATGCTAAATGGATGGCATGTGTTTGATTCCTTGGTTACCCCATTTATCTTTTTTATTTTTTTTTAAAAGCAAATTCGTTAAAATTAACGGAGTTTTAAGGAAATGATCAAAGTTGATGGAATTTTTAAACTTGAGGGACTAAATTTGATGAGGAGGAAATATGAGGGACCAAATTTGGATAATGGCATACTTGAGGGACTAAAAGTGATATTTACCCCTTTTTTGTGTATTAGAAATCTTGAGGGGGTCATAGAGAAGCAATCTTAGAAATGAGAGGCTTAAAAGGAAAATAAGGAAAATCAGGGGCTTAAAAGAAAAATAAGGAAAAATAGGGGCTTAAAAGGAAATTAAGGAAAATCAGGGGCCCATATCTGAATCCTCCGACTAACAGAAGTCGCAGTAGTTTCAGAACACACCGGGGAAAAGCTGTAATGGAAGGAGAGGGCACCGAAGCGTGGCTACGCCGATCGGAAGTCGCGGTGATCGAGGAATGGAACGGCACCGCTTCGTCATGCTCACTAAGACCGCCACTATCACAGTCACCGGAGACTCCGTTCGAAAATCCGGTCGTAGTTTCAGTCATCTTTTACGGAGAATCCTCGACGCTTTTGTTCCTGAGGTACAGGAATTTTCATTTTCTCTAGAATTTTTCGGTGAGGTACTTGTAATATATACGAAGAGGGTTGTTTTTGTGTGCGGATATATTGGCACCTTTGCGCTTCCGAGGTCGTACTTTGATGACTGCAGGTTGAGAATTTGTTTAGCTTGGTGGGAGATTTACTCGTGTTTTGTAAGGTGGTTCAAGGAGCCGAGGTTGAAGGGTGTGGTAGCATGATGTAGAATGTCTAGGGAATTGACTTATTGTCTTGATTGACATATCCTCATTCTTATATATATATATATGTGTGTGTGTGTGTGTATTGTGATCTAAATGTATTGATTAAATGAACTAACTTCTGAGATGAAGTATCTTCTTTGATTTTAGTGGGGAAAAAAGTATGTATTCAGCAATGCATTGAGCTGTTTGGAGGAATTCCTCTATTCCCAGGTTTTATTTGAAAAGAATAGGAAGTTAGGATTTTACTTCCAAAAATATTGTAGAAAATGATCATGTAACGACCTATGAGAACAAAGTTTCACTCTTTTTTTCTTCCTGATTGTAAAGCTTTGTCTTAGAAATAATTGTCAATTTATCTCAATTCGGTTTGAATGCAGGGATTTCCGAGCAGTGTGACTCGTGATTACGTTCCCTTTCAAGTATGGGACTCATTACAGGTTCCTAATCATTTGTTGTATAGCCTTTCAATTGAAATTGGAGCCTTTCTTCCTCCAAATTGATCTGAGATGTTGATGATTTTATTCTTTCAGGGCCTTTCAACTTACATGAGAACAATGCTTTCCACTCAGGTGAGAGATTGACTACAAACATATATTAATTTCAGACTTTTGCTATGCCATATACAGTATTCATTAATACATGGTGAGTGCTTTAGGCTCTTCTAAGTGCTATCGGCGTTGGCGACAAGTCTGCTACAGTGATTGGGGCCACATTTCACGTATAAGTACTTTCATGAGAAATTTTGGTTTTACATGGCGCATGCAGATATTCATTTGATAATTCTGGATGGATATGGTTGCTGAATTTCTGATTTTGGAAACAATTTCAGTGGTTCCTCAGAGATTTAACTGGCATGCTTGGAGGAGTCTTATTTACATTTTACCAGGTGAATTTGTCACTTTGATTTCTTTAATTCTTATAGATCTCTTGAGACTGAAATTGTATGAAACGGCCGCTGGAGGTCTTTTCATGTATTATAATTGATGTCCTGCACATAGGCAATAACAGAAAAAAATTATCTCTTTCTTTGTTTCATAATTATAGGAAAAAAATGTTACACGGTGGTTGAAGTTATCTTTCTTTGATATGTTGTCTGGTAAAAATAAAGCAGGCTACTCACACCACATTTTGATTTTCTTTAGGGGGCAAACCTGGATAGCAATGCAAAATGTGGCGACTTGTTGCAGATCTCATGAATGACCTTGGTGAAACTATCTTCACTTTTCTATTTTATTTTCTCATCTGACTGCATAGTAATACTTTTGTTGTATAGGTTTTTGAAAATCTCTCTCTGATGTAGATGTTTTCTTTATCAATGTCTCACAAACTTTTATATTTTATAACTATCGTGCTTCCAAAAACTTATATTTTTTATACTCGCTATAAAACTTTTGCAGGAATGTTGATGGACCTTGTTTCCCTTTGTTCCATCGGCATTTTTGTTTATTGTGTGTTAGGGAGCATATCACGAGCATTCAGTAAGTTCCAAGTGTGCTTGAATATTTATCCCAGCTCTCATAGATAAGGACTACTAACCATATTAATTTCTAGGAACTTGTATATGAATTTTGAGTTATTCATCATATTTCTGTCAGGGACGTTTTTCCTGTCTCATAAACGAGAGTTTCTAATCATTTCTGCTCCCTTCTCTTTTTATTTCATGCTGCAAATTAGCTGGGGTTGCCAGTGGAGCTACTAGAGCTGCTTTAACACAACATTTTGCACTTCAGAATAATGCAGCAGATATCTCTGCTAAGGTAATATACAGCATTCTAATGGTCAGACAGACAAGAAATTGCATGAACACGATTTTTTAGTATACTCATTTATGTGAAATTGTTTTTCTACACATGACAGGAAGGAAGCCAAGAGACAGTTGCAACAATGTTGGGGATGGCTTTAGGAATGGTCCTTGCTCGCATTACGATGGGGCACTCAATTGCTATTTGGTTTTGTTTTCTGTCCCTCACCATCTTTCATATGTATGGTTAGTCTCTTTGATAGGCTATTTGTTCATATTGCCGAATAATGTCAGCTTTTTTATGTCTGAACTTAAGAACATCAACTGCAACTGCATCCAAGTATGTCCCCTTCTTGTACATTATGTGCTGTTTCTTGGGTTTTTGCAGCAAATTACAAGGCTGTTCGTTGCCTTTCGCTCTGTACATTAAATTGTGAAAGAAGCTCAATCCTTTTGTCACATTACATGGAGACTGGTGAAGGTGAGATGTTGTATCTCTAAACTTTGGACAATGCACATGTTTCTTCACTTGCTTCTCTTTATGTGTATTAGTATGAGTGTGCATATGGTCGATTTCTTGCTCAGTCATCTACAACCAAAAAGTCAGCAATAAAAAGTCGATATCTTATAGTAACTATGAATGAATGATAACTGAAAATAAGTGCCTTGTCTTGCAAATTGATGCCCTTTATCATCTCCCCTGTATGTATTGGTTTTTCCTTATCTTTTTCATCGACATATTCGACCCACTAGTTGAACTTCCTTTACTGTCTTCTTTTTATGTGCTTCCTGACATGCAATGACATGAGAGTTTGCTACTTGTTTTGCTAGTTCTTTCTCCAAAACAGGTCTCAGTGATGGAGCATGTTTTACCACTGTGGATAGCTTCATGGAGAGAAAATATGGTTGAATATTTGCACCAACGGGTACGCTTAGGTGTCCGGGTTTCTTCACTTAATAGCGATGAAGTGTGAGTTTTCAACCTTGTTCATATGGCTTTGTCCTGCTTTCTATCGTCTATTACATTTCCAAATTCCTGTTTCCAATTTCCTTTCAAATTCTTGGCTTTTCTTAGTACATGTAGGACATACATCCCTTAGTTTTACTTAATCTGGGTCTGACACTCTCTGTATTGATCTATGAATTTTCTTTTCATGGAAATAGGGTGGACCTCTCATCTCTTGCCCGCTCTCATTACAATAAAGGTGCAGCTCATTTGCACCCTTCTCCAAATTAGAGTTCAAGTCGAGAATATTTCTCATTAACTTCTTTTGATTGTACCAGGAAAGTATATCCTACTTGCAGGAAAGCATACTATCAGTGTAATTATGCATAGAGATTCAACAGCAGCAGATGTCTTAGGCTTTGCATGCTCTTGTGTTGGCAAAACTTGATGATAAAGATAGATATATGCATCTTGAGAGTCGATCATGGATGGCTAAAAACTATGAGGACTTTGTTCTGAAGGTATTTTCTACAAGTATTAATGTTGTTTTGCAGTCTTATCTTTTGGTCTTTGGGTGGATGGGTGGGGCATAAGAAAAATGAAATGTAACCTAATCTTCAGTTAAAAACTCCCCATGGTTTCTATAACTGAATAACAATTTCATTCATATTTGATTCCTTAAAATTTTTCTCCTGTCCACCCTTAGAGAATCTACTTATCTTCCTGAGTTCTCTTCTTACTTTTTATTTTAACTACTGCTTGCAGCTTCAGTCCTTGGGCTGGAGAACAGAACGTCTTCTATCGCCGTCAGTGGCATGGAAGGCACATTGGTTTATAAGTTCTTCAGATGAAAAAGTTGACTAGGGAGCTTCAAGCATTGCAAGGAGTTCGGTTGTTGTTTCTGATCTCTCATTAGCAATACTTGAACAAATGCTTTTTGTGGAGGACTTCATAATTTAATTTGTAAAACCAAGAAATTTTGAGTTTCTGAGATGTTTATTCTACGCGTTCAAATTTTTCCTCGACTTCAAGAGTTGTGAAAATCAGTTTCCAACTTCTAGCGCTCTATGTTCCCCAATTTATATCTGATACTTGGCTGTAAGACAAGTACTTGACATCCTACAGCAAAATTGTTCATGTCAATCTTTGAATTTCATTGATTATTCTAGCATCTTCCTTGGTTACTGATGTTTATGGATGTTGCGCTAAGTGCAAATCCCCTGAGGATCTATAAACATGCGTCATTAGTTCCACATCTGCTGAGGCAGAAATATATCTTTGGGTGAATAGAACATAAGTATTTACCAGTACAAGAACACAAACATACATGTATTTGTAAATTTGCAAGTAGAGAGAGTCTCCTTGATGCTAAGAACAAGAATACACCACCTTCACAGTTTCCTATTGTGTGCTTTTACCCACTTTAACTATAAACTATGGACTTCTTTGTATGTTTCAAGCCCTCTATTCTCTATTTTTCCCAACATTCTCTTACAGACCAATTTTTACTAGCAAATTGGAGTGTGCCTCTCTATTTTTATCATAAAGCTTACTGCAACAACTGTGCATATCCAGACTGGTAAGCTCTTTTCAAGGGGAGTATATAGTTACTTTCGTTGACCTGCTGAAGCCATAAGGACCCCAACAGCCACAATAAACATCGCTAACATGCCCGCCAGAAGTATATACGTTCTTCTTGATGATCTTCGAAACACTCCAAACAGAATCACACCCCAAATTGTGCTCACAAGAGGAAGAGCCTGAAAATGACCATATGAATAGGATTAATCTTGAGCTTTAACTCATCATGTTGGTTGTAGTCTCGACCCATATCAGACGATGTGCAAAGAATGCAATACAACTACATTGTAGTATTGGGTTTTGTCAATAGGCTTGAAGTGTTTCAGGATTCAATCTCTATTTCATGTTCCTAGTAAACTTATAGAAGTATCAGCTTGAATCCTATATTTCAAATTAATATTTCATCTTGAATTTTGCTTTACATATACATCTTCATATCAGCTGTATTTGTAACGTGAGATGCAAGATCTAATATCAATTTAAATAGATGGTTGAAATTGCAGAACATAGGGCATGACATCAATATATATATATATATATATATATATATATGTATCTGTGCAGATAGAGCATCTCTGCAGCATAACCAGCAGCTTGATCTCCCATAAACTGAAGACCATTACCAGAGCCACACAAAAATCCAGCCAGAAAGGCCCAAACCTCTACCCTTCCAGTCTGATAAACAAGCCTTCATTGATAATTTGAGCAGATTCAAGACGGGACGATACAAGAAACTGATATTCAGAACGATAGCCAGCACAAAGCAGGATACTGAGAAGTAGAAGAATCCAGTGTACACACTTAAGTGTGGAACACCAGCTTTTAATGTATGTCCTGATCATTAGTGGCCAGATCCGTTGAATAACGGTGAAAACAGAGAGAAGCAAACTCCTGCAAAACCGTCATGGCCAACCCAATGCAAGTACCCTTCTCAGCTACCTTAAAAGGAAAAAAATGCAGTATTGGAGTAAGCATAAGCTGATGAATATCGCACAAGAACACTGAAAAAGATCGAGATGACATCCTCCCATCACTAACTATAACATTTAGGGATAGTTACACTAACGACGTCTAGTTTATGGATAAAGCGAAGCACGTTTTTTGGTCGTAGTTACGGACGTGCATACTCAGTAACAACTGCTCAGACCACCCTGACTAAGGGTACATCCAAAAGTATTGAGAGTTTGTGGAGAAGAAGATGATAGTGAAAGAAGCCTAAAACCTTTATAGCCCTTTTCTTCTCAGGCTCTATGAGATAATCTGCAGTTCTAAATTTTGCCGCCTTATCTCCAATTACTTTCTCCACATCTTCTGCTAGAGAGGTGTATGCAAGTCTGAGTGCCCATTACAAATATAAAACAAACGAATAGCAAATGATCTAGAAATAGAAACTGAGGCTTTCTTGTACACCTTTACCAGTTTCTCCATCTGTTTTCTTGGAGGCAGCCACCTCCTTCATCCTGTACAAGTCAAGTTCGACATTCACTACATAGCCCAATGAACTTGTAAATCAGCTCAGAAAGATCAAACCATACAACTTTTCATTGTTGTGACTAGAGAAATCAGCAAGCTTTCTTTTGTTATCTGCATCATTGGATGCATGAACAGCAGATGCAAAACAAACAGCAATCAAGAAGCAGGCAACGCCAGGAAAAAGAACCTCGGCTCTGTTGATTTTGCTATCCCAGAAATAGTTTATGATTGTTCCTGGATAAGCAGAAGTGCCCAAAATGTACCACTTTCAGTACAGATTTTGTTAGGAAACACCAGTATCATGCAGAAAGAAGAACAGACCTCAGAGTTACCTATTTTAACAGTTACACTAGCAGAGATCACCTTAGTCACCAACAAACCAAGAAAAGCCCAAGCATATTGAGTTGTTAAGTTTCCAAGGCTTAGGACAGCGCCACCAGTTATCACAAACAGTACACTAGGCCAGTTTTCCTGCAGGGGATAAGGTCGATCTAGTTTCAATATATTTACGTAGAAGTATCTCATAAACTTCACTATATTCTCGCCATGCTTTTACCTGAGCTAGCTGAGTTACAAAATTTGGCTTCTTGACTGTGCTCTGTCAATTTCACCGAATGTGAAAGCTGTGATAACAGCAGCTAAGAAGTTTGTGATCGTGTAATCGAGATAAGTATGCTAAGGGAGACGGCCACATCTTTCCAGGAGAGTGAGAAGAGCCGGCCAAGTGCCCAAGAAATATAAAGCCAAGAGCATGGATGCTATAGCACCTCCTTTACTGTCCACCAGAAACATTTTGACTCCAGAGAAGGACAATGATCTCAGATGGAAGAGATATCAATGCTGGAATTTTCAGAAAGATTAGAACACCCTGCAAAATGCCAATGCCAAGCCTGATACATTTACAATCCAAAGCAACAAAACTTCTCTAAAAGATATGGACCTGCCCTTTCACTACAAATTTCGCCTTTTATATTCACCAAAACTGCAGTTAAGAGGGTCAGAACTAAGGCTCAAGAACTCCAGAAAGCTAAATAAGAGGGTCGAAAGAATGGATAATGCTATATATAGGAAGTTCCACCAAGTTGCATGCATGTAAACACAAAAACTCTGTTGTCTAATTATAGAAGAACATATTGTTCGCGCTGAGCTAGTAATCTCTTGTTAGATTCCTGGCATGTGATGGTTAATGTCCTTTCTTGTACTTCTGTTTGTGGCCATTAACGCATGCCAAAGCTGTTAGGTTGAGAAAAGATTCCAAGTAAATACCTTGTGATCCCTATCATAGAAATAACTCTCTTGAGGCACACAGCCTATAACTCTCTGTACCACTCAGTACAAGAAGTGAAATAATTCTTGGAATTTTAGTAGCCATTTTATTTACAAGGCTCTCTTTGAGGAAGAACATGTACAGTAGGTTTTTCAATTATATAAACATAACAAAAATAATAAATTAGCTTTACTAGGTTTCTGGAATCAAGTTTCTTGAATAAACCTCAGTTTGATTCTACAAGATCAAGATCTTGTTTGATGAGAAAGTTCATCGTGCTTTTCTACTATTTTTGTTGTACCAAGAGAATTGCATTGCACTTACTTCTCTTTCTGTTTAGTACAGAAATCTTTTCCGAAACTTGAAAATTTCACATTATTAAGGAATTATGGAACTAGAATTAAAGTATGACAAAGAGAACTTTATAGCACATCCTGGCCATAAAGAACACAAGTTGGTGTTCTTACAGGCTCGCGAACTTGAGCGTGGAGGTGCTTAAAGAAATTGGCCATTGGTTTCTGGACCAACATGGTGGATGATCACATTTAGTTGAGGAATCCTCTTAAGGAAGAGTTGATCACAGGTTTGTCCTTGTCTAGCCACCAAATCTTGAATGTCTTTCCTTGGAAAGGAATCTCACATCCAACACGAAAGTAGTTCATGTGAACCAAATTATACGATATTTACAAATACAGAGAGGCTGCTTATTGCCAAGAATGAAAATACACCATCTATTCAGAATATGCTTCACTTCTTTCTATTTCAAATCTTGAATTTCTCTGATGTTTAAAGTTGTTTTGCAGTCACTAAACTAGGCTATAATAAACTACCACCAGATTGGAGCCTGCTTCTGTGTTTCCATCTGATAAATGTAGCTTCAGTTCTTCCAAGAAACTAAAATTACTTACGGTGACCGGATGAAGCCATAAGTACGCCAACAGCAATGATAAACATTGATAACATGCCGACAAGAAGCGCATATGTTCTTCTTGACGATCTTCTGTACTCTCCAAACAGAAGTATACCCCAAAACGTGCTCACTAGCGGAAGCGCCTGTAAGCACCAGATTGATTGAGTTATACGCAAAGTGAAGTTTTGGTCTAAACGGTTACTATCTGAGAAGCCTAGACAAAAAAAAAAAAAAAAATATGCAAGATGAACTGACCTGAACGGCATCAGCTGCAGCATATCCAGCAGCTTGACCTCCCATAAATTGAAGACCGTTCCCAAACCCACACAAAAACCCAGCCAAAAGGGCCCAACCTCTACCGTTCCAGTCTGATAAATATGCTCTGAACGATGATTTGGGTAAATTCAAGACGGGCCGATACAAGAAACTGATGTTCAGAATGATGGCAATAACAAAGCAGGATACTGAGAAATAGAAGAATGCAGTGTAAACACTCAAGTGGTGAACGCCATCTTTCAGCGTATGCCACTGATCATTAGTGGCCAAGTTGAAAGCTGGAGAAAAGAGGGAGAAACAAACTCCTGCAAAGAAAGTTATTGCCAGGCCAATGAAAGTGCCCTTCCCAAAAACCTGCAAGCAGGCACAAAAGAAATAAACATCCTGTAAAATTTTCAATGAACACATTAGTATAAATGCGGCCAACAACCTTAATTGCCCGTTTATTCTCAAGCTCTATGAGAAAATGTGCAGTCCCAAACTCTGCCTTCTCCTTGGTAGCAGTCCCATTCTCCAGATCTTCTTGTATAAATAAGTAAGCTTTAGTATCAAAAGTAAATAAAAGGAAACAACAAAAGCAGCTGATTTACTAATTCCGAACAGAAAAATGTGAAAGTACGGACGCCATTGTCCTCTTACCCTTGTTTGCATATGTTTCCTTGGAAACAGAAGCATCCTTTAACCTGTCGAAATTTAGTTCAAAAGCTCACGTTCGCGCACTTATTAGTCCATTTTCTGAAATATAAGCCAGTAGAAAATACATACCCCTGTGCGCTGGCCTTGCTGTCATTTGAGTAATTAGTAAGCTTAGCTTTATTATCTGCAGCATTGGATGAATGAACAGCAGAGCCGAAACAAACAGCAATCAAGAAGCATCCAACACCAGGGAAAAGAATCTCAGCTTTGTTGATTTTGTCGTCTAAGAAATAATTCAGCGTTGTGCCTGCATAAGAAAATGGACAATATCTAAACTTCAACAAAAGCTATATTATAAAGTCAACAAAAAAGAAAAATATGTGAAGAAACATATACCAATGACGACAGTTATGCTCGACGTGATCACCTCAGTCACTGACAAACCAACAAAAGCCCAAGCGTATTGTGTCGCCAGGTTCCCAAGGCTGAGGACAATACCACCAGCCATTGCAAACAGCACACTAGGCCAGTTATCCTGCATTAATTTGTAGAAAAAAACTGTTGAATTTCAGCTTAGGCAGAAGTAGATCACATAAGCAGCATCCCAGCTTATTTTAATGTAGAATTTCAAGAAACGGAGAGAAATTTCAAATCCTCCCCAAAACCATGGCAGTTGCAAGAAAGCATATACTCACTATTACCACAGCCAAAATATTCAAGAGATATTCGTCAGGTATTTATTTCATAGCTATTTTCACACAGATGGATGCGTTAGACAATCAGTACGTGATCTGACCTGAGAGAGCTGATTTATAAAATTTGGCTTCTCAATAGTGCTCTTTCCAATTTCGCCAAATGTGAAAGCAATGATAACAGCAGCCAAGAGATTTGTGATCGTGTAATCGAGATACGTATGCTGAGGGAGACGTCCCCGCCTTTCCAGGAGAGTCAAGATTGCAGGCCAAGTCCCCAAGAAAAAAAGAGCCAAGAGCATGCAAGCTATTGCACCTCCTTTACTCTCTACCACATACATTTTCAATCCACTGAAAACAGTTCTCTCAGATGGAATAGATAGAACAGTGGAAATCCCAAAGTAATCCTGTGAAAACAGATGAGAACATAAAATCTCTCAGATATGACCGTGTTTCAAGTGCCCCAATTGCCAGTTTCAGACAGAACAATTGGCAAACATAAAAAACATGATCAACTTTGAAGCAAAAAGAGCACATATGTAGTAGAATATGAACCCTATCTCAATATACATATTATATGAGAAAACAACAACGAAAAGGACATCTTGCAGACAAATCTGTCTTGTGGAGTGAAACACACTTGAATCCAGATAGGTTTTTGCAAGATTGAAGAAACTTTGTCCAAACTTGCAAAAAGAGCACAATAAACTTGACTAAAGATGAAGTCAACAGCTCACAAAAAGCCATCAAAACAACAGCATCATTTGATGACAATAAACCTCTTGCAATTTGGCATTACCATGGAGAAATTGCAAACAGAGAAGTGTCAGAACATGGGATTTCTCTCTGCTAAAAAGCTCCAAATGATTGCAGAAAGAGCCCAAAAAACCAGTTTTTTTCTATCATCAAAAAGCAAAATAAACAAGATTGATGAAAGAGATAGAACAGCTACCACTCAAAAAAGTAATGCAAAAAAATCTGAAAGTGGCAAGAGCCCACAAGCCCCAATACCCCACTTCACTCAAACAACCAAAGATTCTTGACCAACATCAACAGCAAACTCTTCCCTCACTCCATATTCATGTCCTCATCTGCAAAAGCTGCTGAGAAAAAAGGGCTGAAGTACAGTTTTCAAGAAGATGACCTAAAGAATGGAAAGATGAGATATTTAATAGGCAGTCTTGACCAAGAAACACTATATAAAATGCACAGACTCCAATGTCTAACTGTAGATGAATCATACTTTTCAAAGGGAGGTATATGGAATCTGTATATCAGATTCCTGAAATTATGATCATTATAAGATTCTTCCCAATGATTCTGTGTGTGGACACTAACATGTACCAAATTTTTGACTTTTTTGCATATTTAAAGTCAAAGAGTGTAAGGCAAATATGGTTAGCGGGGTTATTGGCTACAGCCTGTACCGTTCACAGCCTGTCCCACGTAACAACCAGTTTTTCATTTGGGGAATTTTGGCAGCATTCATGTGAATTTGCCGCCGTCATTCGTTGGATTAATACACTATGGCCCATTTACTTCGAGTGATGAGATTAAACTATGATGTAGATATGCGTTCCACATCGATTGCAAACGAGGAGCTTGAGTGGCTTATAAGCCCCAAAGCCTCCTCTCCCTAGCGAGACGCCTTTTCAGGACAAACCCGTGAGGCTCGTACGGAGTCAAAGCGGACAATACCTCGCGCAACGGGGCACCGATCAAGTCGCATGTCGCATCAATGGCGCCATCTGTGGGAACGAGGCCATGTGCCTCTACCCAAGCCCCTCGTCTGGGGGACTATGATGTAGATATGCGTCCCACATTGGTTGCAGACGAGGAGCTTGAGTGGCTTATAAGCCCCAAAGCCTCCTCTCCCTAGCGAGGCGCCTTTTCAGGACAAACCCGTGAGGCTCATACGGAGTCAAAGTGGACAATACCTCGCGCAACGGGGCACCGATCAAGTCGCATGTCGCATCAAACTAGTATAGATTAATGATGGATTCAATGTGGGATGAAATAAAATTATCACACTATATATCTTGTTTACTTGGACATTTAAAATTTGAGATTATTGGATAATTATTATGTGATAATTTTATGTTGTATTTGTTTTTGTAGTTGTTATAAGGGATAAAATGTGCAATTGACAAAATTGTTCCCGTAATAGAACAAAAACATCAATGTCACATATTCACATCACAAAATATAAAATATTTAAAAATAATTAAACTTTATATATATATATATATATATCTTATATTTATATCATTTTCGCATCACCACCATATTCATCTTCATAAAAAATTATATTTATTAATATATGATAATATAAATATATATCCAATAACACAATTATTAAAAATTATATATAATATAATATTAATTATATATCTAACTCGTACAAACTATTATAATTCTTTTACATCGAAATAAATTTTTATTTTTAAAATTTATGTATTTATTATTGGTTATTTTATAATTTAAATTTATAATAAATACTTATTAAAATTACTAAACTAAAGTTTAAAATAATTTTTTATTTATAAGTATTACAAAATATAATTAATTATTTAATTGTAGTCCATTATTTATATTGTATTAAGTTATTATAAGTAATTGGAAAAAAAAAATTGGCCACTAAAACTCGTCTTTGGGGGAGGAGGATCTGACATTGTTGAAAAATTTAATTAAAACAAAGGAGTGTTTTTGGGAATACATGCCAAAAGTAGAGGATTATTTGGGCAATTAAATTTTAATAATATACAATTAGGCCATAAGGATGGCATAATACCACCATTTGGATCATGATTACAATCAACCATTAATCCATTTTTATACCAGGCCTTGGGATAAGTGCGGGCCAAATTAAAACAAAGTAAACAAGATATAGATGAGGATAATTTAGGATATCCTTGCTAATAAATCCAAGTAAATGAGCCCTATGGTGATATCATGTTAGATTTCTGTGAATTATTGATTTATCTTGTGAGAAATCATATTATGTGTGATTTAATAGTTTTTTTTTTTTTATTTGCATTGATTAATAAAATATGTACAAACGGTCATAGACCGAAAATCAAGAGGTCCAAGCAATGTGCCAAATTCTATACAATACTGAGGACTTCAACTAGGCTCAATTTCTGCACTAATAATGCAACCTCTAACATTGTCCAAAACAAGTTTAGTTAAAAAATTTGCACTGATTAATTTGTTTTGTGTGACCTTTGGTTCCTCTCATCTATACTAATATAAAAAGGAAAAGGGTTTCATACTTACAAACGGCGGTTAGTGACACCGTCACACCAAGTTTTTGTAAAGTCAAGAATGCCCTTCAAGTAATAAGATAACTAACTCATTTCACTTTCTGAATTATACATTAACTAATTAATTAGTTTCTTTTTTTAGTATCATATATTAATTTGTATACTATATTTTAAAATATAAAAATTATTTATTATACGCACATAAAAACAACGTACCACAACGACCAGTTACATAATAAGTAGACCAACGCTGCTAATGTGGCTCGAGCTGCATCATTCAACATATGTTTGTTGCGCCAACGCTGACGTGCCAACTGTACACAGTCAAGATAGGGCCACTTAAACCAAACCTTTGCTTTTATAATAGTGAAGCATATTCTTGTATAAGAGCATTCAAAAAACAAGTGTTGGTGGGTTTCTTGTTGAGAAATGATTTAATAGTTAATCATTTATATTGGTATAAATTCACATACACCAGCCAATCATATTCTTCATGTTCAATGTTTATAATTAGGATATAAAATTAAATGTTCTTGATAATATTAAATTTCCACTTTACTTAGGCCATGTTTATGTTTACTTAGTTGGATTGGATTAGATATTCAGTCCAACCCAATTTAATAGCTTTTTTATTTTTTAAAAATTCAGTTCGAAATGATAAGACTAAGTCCGATTTTGAGAAGGATAAATGATTGATTGTAATTCCACCGAGTAAGGTGGAATTAACTATCCCATAAAATCAATCGGTCCAAAATAATTTTTTAAAGGCCTAAATTTTTGAATGATTTTATATAATCTTATTTTTGTTTTGGGTGTTTAGAAAACTTAATTAAAAAATAATAATAATTAAAATCTAAAATTGCTAACTAAAAAAGAAAAAACATAAAAGTATTTTTTTTCAATGATCATTTTGTCATATTAAGGGGTAATTTGATACTTCATAATATTTTTTCAAATGCCCTATGATTAATTCAATACTTTATTCCATAAAATAAACAAATATCTATCACTATATATCTCTAACATTACCATATACTAATTTATACTATTTTAATCCCATCGCACAAAGTAAACGAGGCCGAAAACATTGGGCTAAATGAAAGGCCCAATCCCAAATAATGTTTTGTTTACTTTGGCTAAGAGCAGCAGATTATTATATAAACTTGGCCTGGTTCCAATCATTCTTTGCCACTATTTTTCTTTACCAAAAATATCCTCACATTTTGGACTGCTAAAGACTCTAGTGCCCCAAAAACCCCGAGTCAATTATTTTTTATTATAAAAAACAAGAAAAATAACGGAAAAAATATTTTTTAAATAAATTAACTTTTTTATTACAAGTCGCGGTCTCAAACCGCGACTCGACATTTTTTATTTTTATTTTTTTAATTTTTAAGCGTAAAAAGCATTTTAATTTTTTTTTTATTGAGTCGCGGCTCAGAACCGCGACTCCGTGCCACGGTTTCAATCCGCGACACGGAGTCGCGGTTTGAGACAGCAACACCGAAACCGCGACTTGGTCATTTAAAAAAAATATATATTATAATTAATTTTTCCGCACAATAATTAGTTTAATGAATAAATGAAATAAACAATAATTAATAAAAAAACACAAACAATAATTAATAATGAATAAATGAAATATTATAAATATTATTGCAAATATTACAATAAAAAAGTAAATATTAAAAATGCCCCCCTGTCCCACAATTACGTCTGTGTCGTTGACGTCGAGGTCTTCTTATTTCTTTGCCCATATTTTATATATGGCTCATTTTGTCCATCATTATCATCACCACCGGAATTAATATGCAACCCACTTGATGATGCTGCAGAACTGGACTCTACATTATCACGATATGCACTAAATGATGGAAATGGAACTGGTGAAATGTTATATTCTGGTGCATATGGTTGGTTAATACCAAGGCTAAGGTCAAGATCTACATGTGAAGAATAAGCTTCTGCATAGCTTGGCATGTATGAAGTCGATTGAAACCAATCATCTTGTGACGGTTGAGGCACATAGTAATCCTGAGGCGGTTGAGGCACGTAGTAATCTTGAGGCGTATATGCTGTTGAAGGACCAGCTATATCCACCCCAATATCACCACGTTCAACTAAACCAATAGACATTTGGCCAGAACTTCTCCTTTGTCTGTGGGATATGGTGGGAGCAGTATCGGATGGTGTTGTAGTTTGTTGTGGCTGATGTGTTATGGCTTCGTAGATAATTTGTACTTCATGTTCAAGTTGGGCCACTAATTGACGATACCCTTCAACATCTATTGGTTTAGATTGAAAAAGTGTTTGAAGAGTATTTACCTGTTGAGTCTGAAAAAATATAAAAATATAATGAATTTTAATAAAATTATTGTTAAAAATGAAGTATATAAAAACATGTGATATTATGTAACATACCAAAATCTGCAACACTGGTGCATCTCCAGGTTGGTATCCGCTTTCCACACGTCTACCAGTAGACGACGAAACAAAATGACGTGCTTTGTTGTTGTACCATTTCCAATATCCTCGATCTATATCTCTTCTGTTGGAAATGGGTTGTCTTTGTATGACCGTGTCATATCGTCTTTGCCATCTAGTGATGTAGAGTATGTGCTGCAAAACCCAATTTGTGCCCGTACGATTGGAACGGGTGATCTTATGCAGGCTCATGTCCCGAGTATCTGGTTGATCTGGAATATTTTGCATCATCCCAAATTGGCGAAGGACCCGTTCGGGATGATGCATCTCCACTATTGCATAAAATATCAAGGGACATATTGATCTCCACAGCTGGGGGTTAAAATCCCCTGCGTAAGCCATAATGACATTTGATTCCATGTCATATAACTGCCAAATAAACTATAATAAATAAAATAATGCAAGTTCATGTCATTTTATATGATCGAATATATGTAATTAAAGTCATGAATATAAGATACCTGATCATACTGCATCTCATCCAATATGTCTCTTATGACCCGGACAGTTGTTCGCACTGTTCGGGTGAAAGTGTGCTCACAGTTCCACATCGCACCATATGGTGCTCCTGGGAGCACACGGTTATTATCTATTTGGTGTGGGCCCATATGTACACGTGGAGCACCAAGTCCGAAAAAAAGTGGAATGATGCGTGACCAGGCCCAAATCTGCAGAGATAACATAAACTCTAGTTATTACCTTAAAAAAAATATTTCTCTATAAATTCAATAATTCAACTTACCTGTACCAATTGCAACGCCCCACCTATTGCAGCTTTGCCTTTTTTGCTGGCATTACATAATCATGGTATAAAAATGCCAGGACAACACTGCCCCAATTGTAGTTCCTGGTTGCTACTATATCCTTTAATTTTGTAAGATATAGTAGCGATACCAAGTTTCCTGATGAATCAGGACACATCGTTCCACCCAGCAGGAGCAATGCAACAGCACGAGCATACTGTACAACAGTAAGGTTTGGAGTGTCGAGAGTGATGTGGACACGTGATATATGAGATATGATGGCCTTAACCTGTAACTGTGAACCCTTCAACGCTCTCTCTTCTGGTGCGAAACCTATATACTGCATGCAGTATTCCTGCCACTGAACAGTTGTTCTTTCGAGATCAGTCCCTGAGACTGGCTCGCCATCTATTGGGAGTCCCCATATTACCTAAACATCTTATAAGGTAATTGTGACTTCTCCGACACGAAAATGAAAAGAGTGTGTCTCGGATCGCCACCTCTCCACCAATGCAGTGATTAGATGGCAATCATATTGAATTCTTCCGCACCTATAGACTCTATAAAAACCTATTTGGTGTAGTATTTGTTGCACACGAATAGGGAGGTCTTGTTCACGTAAATTTTTCCATGTTTTGCCGTCGACACGTTTTGCCTGCAGGACCTCATCAATGTCACCATCAAGGATGTCATCGGACCTGTATTGTGATTGTTGGGATAATACAGTTCCATCTCGTGGACCATATACTGCTCTTCTATCCATTTTTAAAAATATAAAAATAGGTGATAAATAAACAGTTGAATAAAAAAGTATACAACGATGGAAAGATGCACTTTATGTCAACTACAACAACGAAAATGCGGTGTGTTGATTGATGAATGATGAATTTATATAGTGGATCATATATTTTTATTTTATTTTTTATTTTTTTATCAAAAATCGCAGCTGCATTCATGATGCAGCGGCAGCTGCATCATTGATGGTGCAGCTGCAGCTGCCGCTGCATCATGATTAATGCATGCATGCATGCATGCATTTAATGCAGTATGCAGTGATGCAGTACACTGCATCACTGTATCACTGCATACTGCAAAGCTGCATGCAGCTTTAATTTAAAGCTGCACTGGCAACTTTGACGCAGTGCAGCTTTGACGTGCACACCCGTGACTTTTCGGGTATATATACAACAAGCATTTGAGGTGTTAAGCTGCATCAAAATTTTGTATCAATATTTCAAAAAAGCAGAACTGGTATATTTGTACTTTCGGTGTATATTTACTTCAAAAAATGTCAACTTCATCTTCTCGTGTAGATATTTTTGTGTATTTCGGTGGTGACTACACAAGTGATGGATGGTGTTTTACATATGATCGACAGCATGTAGCGGCGATGAGGATACCTCATTCATCGACGTATGCTCAATTTTTATCAAGGATTTATTAGAAGATTGGTGTTGATAGCAATGAATACTTATTGAAAGTATCTGCTAAACATTCATGCCAATATCTCGGACGCATTAAAGAAATTCCTCCCCAATAATAAAATGATGACGCTCTGTCATTTTTGTTGGACCCTGAGGCGGAAATTCCCATGTTGGAAGTATACGTTGATGCAGAAAAAATTCATGTTGAGCCTCCCCCACAGATGAGCCAACAGTGGGGAGAAATTAACCCACAGATGAGCCAATAGTGGGGAGAAGCTAACCCACAAATGAGCAACCAGTGGGGAGAATACATGACGCTCTTAGCAACTCCAGGATTGCCTTCTTGTTCTAACACTGACTACTTGGCAGGTACTTCTAATCTCGATTTTGGTGCGGGTACTTCTAATCTTGAGTTTGGTGCAGGTACATATAATTCTGAGCCTGAATATTATATTCCCAACATGGTGACTGTTACTCAAGGCTAGATAATATTGATATCCATTATACAGAGCCTACCCAGTCACATACTCCCTTGTCAGAAAATTTTATACCCCATGAGAATAATGCAGAAGACCTAATTGGAGACTCTTTTATAAATGAATCAGATGAAGCTTCGGAACCAGATGAAGCGGAATATCCAATTCCACCCGAGGATGGCCCAGACCATGTTGATATAAATGTAATGGCAGAAACATTTGAACAAGGTAGGGCAGAAACATCTTCTGAACCGGCTTTGCCATACAGAACTACTCAGCCGATATTTTACCGCTCTATACCATTTTTTGAACTAACATTCCCGGAGATACCTGCAGATTCTGTTGATGTCCCAAATTTGAGGTATGAAAAATTTTATAATAAATCTAAAGGCAGGCTTGATGTGGGAATGCTCTTCAAAACAAAAGAAGAGCTAATGGAAGCGGTGCAAGATCACTCCGTACGGCATGCACGTCGCGAGTATTATGTAACTGAGAGTTCAAGGACTAAGTGAAAAGTGCTCTGCAAGCACAGTACAGAAGGTATATATACATATATATATATATATATATATATATATATATATATAGATATTTTATAGGCCACATCTTACAAGCATACATCATTACTTAATTGATTGATTTTTTTTTTTTTTTGCAGAGCAGTGGTGTAGATGGGAGGTTCGAGGTGGTTACAAACCAAAAATTAGACGTAGGGAAATAACACAGTATAAGGGGACACATACATGTGTTCTGAATAATATGTCCCTCTCACACGGTAATATAAACAGGGCTTATATTGTTTCCTTGCATTTAGGACACGTGAAATGCAACCCCTCTTATGGAATAAAACATGTCATTCAGAATGTGAATGACCAAACAGGGTATGATGTACCATACCAAAAGGCATGGTACAGTTTGAAAAAGGCACGTGAAATTGTTTAAGGCACGTGGGAGAGCTCTGTTCGAAAGCTACCTAAATATTTGGGAGCTATCCAAAAATATAATTCAGGAACTATTGTTGAATGAAAACACAAAGCCTTCCAGCAGTCAACTGGTTCTTATGTGCTGGGATATGTCTTCTGGGCTTTCAAACCATGTATTGATGGGTTCCAGTTCTGTCGAAAGATTATTAGTGTAGATGGAACCTATTTATACACAAAATATAAGCACAAACTGTTGATTGCAGCTGCCATGGATGGGAATCAATAGGTACTGCCTCTCGCATTTGCAATAGTTGATGAAGAAACTTATCCATCTTGTAAGTGGTTTCTTCAACAATTGAGTCGACATGTTATAAGAGGGCGACGTGGGATGTGCCTTATTTCTGACCGTCATGGCGGACTCATTAAAGCAGTTCGTGAAGGTCCGGACTTTGTGTCACCACATGGAGTGCACCGGTATTGCTTACGACATGTGTGTTCCAATTTTAACAGTAATTTTAAAAATGTGGTATTGAATGATCTTTGTTGGCAAGCTGGCTCAGAATATCAATTAAGAAAGTTCAGCCGCATTATGGAAGAGATAAAGAAGCAACAGGTCAAAGCATTTGCATACTTAGACCAGATTAATAAGGAAAATTGGACAGCTGATGGTGGATGGCGATGCGGTATTTTGACGACCAACATGTCAGAATGCATTAATGGAGTTCTGAAGGGGGCTCGCTGCCTGCCGGTAAGTGCACTAGTTGAAATTACTTTAGAACGTACTGCCCATTATTTTTGCGTGCGGGCGATTAAGGGTCATAAAATGTTACAAAACAACCAACTGTGGACGGATTTCGCATGCAAGATGTTCATATCTTGGCAACAAAAAGCTGTTGAGCACACGGTCACGAAATACAGTCACTCTCAACAGTCCGCGTTGGTCGTTACCAGGCGCCAGAATGGACATGGGATGAACACCCATGTTGTCAAAATTGCCAACCGAGAATGCTCATGCGGCAAGTGGAATCAATTTGGCATCCCTTGTTCTCACGCTCAAAAAGTATGCGGTGCATACAATATTAGTGTTGCATCAATGGTTAAGGATTATTATGATCTGATGGCTTACAACAACACCTATTCTAAGCATTTTGAACCTGTGCAGTCGGAAGATTATTGGGATGACCCAAATTTCCAGTTGGTCCACGACCCTACTATCCATATTCCACACATCTTGGTTGAAATCAAACAACACATATTCATAATGAGATGGATTAGCAACAAACGCGAGCAAGGCAAGAACCCAACAACAAGGAGATTCTTCAATACAAGAAAATATGTCAGAGGAGGATTGTTGATAATACTTGTATTTTTTAATTAATATAATTTTTTAACATTATAATTTATTGTGATTATTTAAATTTGTAATATTGCAATTTATATAAATATAATTAATACGTAAAATATAAATTATTACATTAAATATAAATTATTACATTAAATATTATATTAATATAATTAAAAAAAAACGAGTCGCGGACTGAAACCGCGACTCGGTGTCGCAGATCGGAACCGAGTCGCGGTTTCAGTCCGCGACTCAGATTTTTAAAAAAATAAAAAACGCCGAGTTGCGGTTTCAAACCGCGACTCGGCAAAAAAAAAAAATGTCGAGTGGTGGTTTGAGACCGCGACTCGTAATAAAAAAGTTAATTTATTTAAAAAAATATTTTTCCATTATTTTTCTTTTTTTTGATAATAAAAAAATAATTGAGTCCCAAAACCCCCACAATTAGTTTAAAAATGAATGCCAATATTTAGGTGAATTCACATATTAGATAGAGTGAAAAAAAAAAAGAAAGAAAAGAAATGATGTTGTCCCACGTACAAATAAGATGAGAGGATTTGAGACCTTATCGTGTATATAAGGTAAATGTAGGGGTCAGCGTCTGAACTAGGGGTGCAAACGAGCAATAGATAGTGTGCTCGAGCTTGAGCTCGAGTCGAATTAATTATTTTTTTCTAAAATATTTAAATTTAAAAAAATATGGACTATTGTACCATATGAAATATATTATTAAAAAATTTAAATATGAAACATGAAGAAAATATTCACAAAAAGACCAAAAAGAAATACGATGAAATAAATTGACAGTCATGAAAACATTCTGTCCAATCATTTAGCGAGTAATCTATTTACAAAAAATTATGAAAATATACTAAATTGTTGATTAATCTTCTTTTCAGATAATATAAACTATAATACCATATTTAATATCATCTAAAACTAAAATATGATATATGGACTAATAGCTTTAATATAAAGTGAATAAGTGCATTTTGTTATAATGGATGGAAATTATAACAATAAAATATATGCATTATATTAAATATTTATCTAAACGTATTAAATTATTGATTAAACTTGTTTTCAAATAATATAAAGCAAAATATCATATTTCTGTATCATCTAAAACTAAAATATGATATTATGATATACTGACTAGAAATTCTAATATATGATGAATTTTTAAAATAAATATATTTTGTTGTAGTCAAAATTAAAATTATAACGATAAAATTCATATACATTATATTTAATACTTATTTACAAAAAACTATGAAAATATACTAAATTGTTGATTAAACTTCTTTTTAGATAATATAAACTATAATACCATATTTTTGAATACCATCTAACACTAAAATATGAGATATGAACTAATAATTCTAATATATAGTGAATAACTGAATTTCATTATAATGGATTGAGAATGATAAAATTTTATATACATTACATTAATATTTATTTACAAAAAAAATTATCAAAACGTACTAAATTATCTAATAAGCTTATTTTTAGATAATATAAACTACAATAACATATTTTAATATCATCTAACACTAAAATATGAGATATTAACTAATAATTCTAATTGATAAACTAAATTATTGCTTAAACTTATTTTTAAATAATATAAATAAAAATACCATATTTTATTATTATATAAAATTTAAATAAGAGATATATTGACTAATGATTCTAATATATGATGAATTTTGAATATCAACTTGATACAATATTAAATATGCACTTACATAATATATATAATATATATATATATATATATATATATATATATATATATATAAAAAAAAATAAAAAAGCTCGCGAGCTCACAAACAAAACTCATAGGGCTCGAGCTCGAGCTCATCAAGAACTCGAGCTCGAGCCGACCTTGAACACTCGCCAGCTCGATTCACCTTGCACCCCTAGTCTGAACACTCATTCTTATCCTACATTGTTAGCTTATTAGTTAAACAAACTTCTTATATTGAGTTTAGTGTTCAAAAATTATTTGAAATGTGAATATCTTAATCTCAATATATATCTTTTTAGATTGAATATGGAGTTGCTCCACATGCATGAGCATGAGTCTTAATATGAATGTCTCAATCTCAATATATATCTTTTTACAACAAAATTTGAATTTGTTTAGTACAATTACAACACAACACAGCTTGAGCTAGAAATCTTGTCTCTCTCGATTTTCCTCTAAAAAATATGAGCTTTTGTTCAGTTTTTTGAAAGGCGATTGGGGATTATTAGGTGTTCTTTGGTACAGTATAGTATTGTAAAACAAAACTGTCTTATCCTGGAAGATATTAGAAGTTACGTGGTACCCAATGCACATTAATACAAGACATAATTTCTTCAAGACAAACAAAAAAAAATTATGTGGTTCGAGTGGTAATTTGCTTTAGATAGAGAGTTGTTAGGATAACAACTCTCTTAGAAGTTTCCTATTTAAATTTATGTTATAACAACATATTTAATTGATTTTCTGTTTGTTGCGACTAGTTTGTTTTCTGAAACTAGTTTCCAAAACTTTTTTATTAAATGTGATAGATTTTCAAAACTATACTACAATTGATTGCATTTTTTCCCAACAAAAGTTTGGTAAGTAATTTCTATTTCTTACCTCCAATTTTTGTTTGAGTCTCTTCCTCTCCCTTCTTCTTCTTCTTCTTCCGCTTGAAGTAGCTTGGCAATGGAGTTTGCGTATTTTCGTTTGTTGTTTATTTCTCTTCTTGTTTTATCTTCGAATCTGCCCATTTTCACCAAACTTTATATTCCGATTTAGAGTTTTTGCTGAATAGTGTTGTCTTTGCAGGTGAAAGATTTGCTTATTGAGCTTGAACCAGAGAGTGTCAGGTGTGCCGAAAAATTTCAAAAAAGATGAAAGATTGTTGCATGGTAATAACCAGGCTGATTTTGTCGCAAACACCGCTGCTCTTTGTTCGAAAAATTAGGAATTTATCGTCAGACATATGCAGAGATGGAGAGCAAAGTGAAATGATGATGTTTCGGTATATAGTAGGCAAAAGGGCAATATGGTAATAGTTCTTATTCCTCATAATTCTATTGAACCAGATAGACAAGAAATTATTTAAAGGATAAATTACAATATATCCTCTTAGATTTGGTGTAATTACGAACATCCCTTCGTTATTTGAAGAATTATTAGTTATGCGTGCGGAAATAGCAGGGGTCCAACAAGCTAGCTTGGACTTTCATTTTGGATCTGGATCAACAAAAAAGACTTGGAAAGCGGAACCTGCAAAATAACACGTTAGCACTCTGACGCGCAAGTTAGTATTAGATTCGAGAGAAAATAATCACAAAAAGTAAGTTGTAATGAGAAATTGAGATATGATAATTGAATTTATGGAATAAAGTATGCCATGATCAGTTAGAATGCTAGATGAAAGTTGACAGTAATATTCCAGAAGTCTGGAAGTTGTCCCCCGCCTAGGGACCAATCCTGTATATATATAGAGGGGTATATTCCTATAATGGGAGTCTTCACATCATCCTTAATTTACGGATGAAGATTGTTTCGATAAGCCTTGATCTACTTTTATCTTCTGTTAGGGCTGCTTTTGAAGACCTTTCTCCGAGTTGGGGGAGTGTGAGCGCTAATTTTATCATGTCTGAAAAATTAAAACACAAATAAATTATCACAAATAAAAATATTTGGATTAAAATATGAATGTGAGTACAATCTCTATTCTATCCCTTGATTATTCCCTCCAAACTATATATTTGACAAATTTGACTAATTCAAAGAGTAATCTCCACGTAGATCTCCTTTGGACTTAAATTTGAATTTCTATAACGTTAATTCGAGGGCTTTTGCCAATAATCCCGAATTAAACGCTATAGTCTTGACTGGAATTTGATGATTTGAAAGTGGATTTGCCACTTGAATCTTCCTGAGATGATATTTAATATTTATAACGTTAATACGAGGATTTTGTGCATATAATCCCGAATTAAACGCTATAATTTGTGGCGCACTTTTGATGAAAAAACTCGATCTTTGTCTTGGACGCCTTTGAATATTCATGAGCTTTGAAAAACCGTGTAGAGAGAATTATTTGCAATTTTTCTCTGCTTGCTTTCTTCGTTCTCGAGCTCTGTGTCCAAAAATGAGGGTGTAAGGACCCCTTTATATAGGTGTCAGAGAGGTAGAGTTGTGATCTACTTGAACACCTTTGGTATTATCTCTTTATAATTTTAATTTAAAGAAATAAATATATCATATATTTGGAATAATATGATTGGTCAATTTGACATTATCTCTTTAATATTTGCATTTCATAAAGAGATAAATATAACCAATATTTGTCTTGATTTGATTGGAGCGTATATGCAATTGCTCCACGTGGCGCAGTCTGATTGGCCGGAATCTTTGACTGCGAAGCATTATTTGATTGGCCGAAATATTTCATTTTGACATTTGTGGGCCATTGATTTGATGACAAAATATATATTAAAATATCAATTAAATTGGCTATTTATACTTGAAATTAATTTAGTAAATTCCAAATATAAATAGAAAAATATTATAATTGATAAATAATATATTATATGACATTTGTCATTATTTAATTGGGTGCAAAATTAATTTGCCTATAAGGACATTTTTCATTAGTAAGGACTCCTAGCTGTTAAGGAATCCTAGTCGCCAAGGAGTCCGAGGCTTTAGGGGGACCTCCCTAGAACCGTATCCTCTATGCTAGCTAAGGAGTATACTTGGTGAGAATGGTGTATGCCACGTGGGACACATTTGTGAAGGGAGTGGATTGGCTCGAGAAGTATGCCGAAAGCGTGAAAACTTGAAAAATTAATGATTAATCATATACTATCATAATCAAGGGGTGGACCCTTGATTATTTCCGGGCATTTGGTGTAAAATAAAACAAAAAAGGCTATAGAATTACAAAGAAAAACAAGAGGTGGAAATCTGAACCAGAACCTTACTCTCGTAGTTTTCTTCGATCCAGTACAAGCGTTGATTCCTAGAGTTGAAAAAATAATCAAACTATTCGGTACTCGATTTGAGATTGATTGATAAAAATTCGTTTGAACTCGATTTGTTAATTTAACAAACCAAACTTGAACAAAAAATTTTGTTCGGTAAACTTTAGCTCAGCTTGAGCTCGATTCGATTAGTGTAAAATTAGTAAAATATACTTAAAATTATCAAATTGTTTGAGCTTAGCTCGAGTTTGATTCAATTAAAGCTCCTTTGAGCTCAACTAGAATAGTAATCAAACAAATTCAAACACAATATTTGAAGCTCGATAATAATTCAAACAAGTTTGAACAGTAATGTGTTTGGCTCGACTCGAATCATTTACACCCCTATTCCTCTCTATCTCCGGATCCATTCACTTAGAGGGTTCAAGTGTAGAACCCCTCTAAATATCATCATGGGAATGTGGATCTAACCCTCTTGCTAGAAAGAATTAGATCCGGTGAAAGAAATCGAAATTATTTTACACTATCGATTAGTGCAAACGATCATTTTTGTTCTCAACTTGAATCTAATTCAAGGAGAATTCAAAATCATGAAAAATGGGAGAGCGTGGCTGCTGCAAAGGGAGAGAGAAAGAGCCCTTTTATGATATGGTGTTATGGTGTGCTTAAAAAAGATCTAGTCTTTTATACTTCTACACACTTAATATTTGGACCGAGCTTATTTTAATTTTTTTTACAAATTAAATCAAGCCCAATAATAATCCATTGCGTTTATTATTTAATCCAATTAAATAAAATCTCAATAAAAAATTCATGTGAATATTTAATCCAATGAAATATACACAGACCCAGATGTACTCAATTAATAAATCTAATTAAATCAAGCCCGAACAATTAATTAGTTCAACTAATTAATTTAAGCTCTTCTTCATTAATTGATGAATTCAATGCATTAATTAAACAGGCCTATCTACTAATTAATTAATGAATCTAATCAAAAAATTAGTAAGCTCAAGCATATTTTAAATTAAGCTAAGCCTAAGAATTTAATTGATTGATGGATTATCCTAAATACATGATCCACTCATTTATTTTCTTCATGTATTAATTTCATCCAATTAAATTAATTTGTTTCTTCCAAAATTAATTCCAAATTAATTTCATCACAATGATGATTTGGTTAACCTTTAACTAGACTTGGGCATATGTGACCAACATAATTAATTAAATTTAATTTAATTAATTATTTTTTATTATTCCATAACCAGAAATGCCCATTACCATGGGTGACCGTCTAGCAACGGTCCATGATACTAGAGAACGTGAATGTTGGCATGAACATTTAGGCTCCGAGTCCATTCAAGTATGGTCCTATTGTCAGCTGTCTTCCGACCTTAGTCTAGATTAAAAAACGTTGGTTCCCATTCTTGACTAGGCAATTATGCTTGAAACTCGAGATCTGTTTACTCTACTGATCCTTGTAGCAAATCCCTTCCCACTCAATCAATCGCTATGACCATAGACTTAAAGAGTCTAAACCATCTCAGAGCACATAGGAGATCTCCCTGTCATATACTGACAGGAGATAGATCCTTTCTTGGAATCCACCGTCCTCGTTACATACTCCAATTGTATTGGATAATGCCATGCACAAACACGTCATATCTAAGATACAGTCTTCATATGCATGCGACTGGCATGATTTTTCAAGTCCAAGGACTAATCTCGTACTATCAGAATCGAGAATCCCAGTCATACCGACCAAGCCTTAAGAGACTTCCACATGCCAATTCCTACGTCAGTTTCAGTTAATTGACTACAAGGCGACAAAACACGACTGTAGTACTTAGTGCAAGTCTCTATAGGACCCTCGATGCCATATCTCGAGGTTCTTGACTTGGAATATTTCAGATCGACCCTCAAGAGTTGATTTTATGGCTACCAAACTTATGTGCAGCCCAGCTCCGCGGGTTTAATCGTTAAGTCTATGGGCATTTCATTGTGACATTAAAGTCCCAAATATCAGTGGCAAACACTACTTGATGAATTAATTTAATATTATTTGATAAAGATTGACAAATGACAAACAACCAATCCAATTGACTTTTGGTCATCCATTCTAATAATGTCCCACTTGACTATTAAGCCAGTTACCCATGTCACTCAAATGCTTTTGAGTATGAGCAATCTACGATATCGGCTTGGTTTTGTGGGTCTACTTTATTTTCTACTGGATCTATACGGTCCAATTGTGTATTTTCTTCACCATCGCTACCTACAGATGATTGTTACCTAAAAATTTTCGTAGATCATGTGATGAGATCTCGGGCCTAAAGCTTTCATCCTAGCCTTGTCGTTCGCCTCCAAAGTTACAACTGGGTCGGCCGTGCTAGGCACCACATCCATCCAATGAATGCGGTTTTTTCGATCCAAACCACTTCCAAGACCGACTTGATAAAGTCGTCCCATATTTGACTTTTAAGATGAGACATTTGCTTGAAATCCTTTGAGGCTACTATAGTATCGCTTTAGCTTTCTAGAATTAACTCTCCATAAATCGTGTCAAAAACACTTCTTTAATCCTTATTCAGGTATTAAAGATCGGTTTTGACAATTGTCTATTGCCATCGGTGTATTCCCGATATACGTTGTGTTATGCCCAAAGCATACATAACATCAGGTCCAACACACCAAACCAATACTTTCGTGTTGTCTTCGGCATAGACATAGGGGATGTCCAAGACATCTAAGCTTTCTCATCAATTAAACACAACTGAGTGTTAAATAGCTTAAGTTTTCTCATCAGTCACTCATGACTAAGTCTTGGACAGCCTGAGTTTTCTCATCGATCTCCCATGATTAATTCTCATCGTTAACAATTTTGTTTGTGTCCTAGTGTTTTCCAAACATCTTAACCTCATTCTGAATGAGTAAGACATTATTCACTAAACACATTGGAACTCAACCCAACTCCCATTGATCTTAGGACTCATTTTATCAAATCATACCGAGTGTGATCTTTTGATAAATCAAGTAATCAAATTTTGTGAAGTCGCAAACCTAGTTTGAACTTCATAGTGAATCCTTAGGCTCCAAGACATTGATTCTAAACGATGTTCCACATCGCTTCTCCTCATATTCTATTGGATTATAATCTAACTGTACGGATAACCAAGGACTGGAATACAATCAGTTAGAGATGTTATTCGACTAAGAATGATGTAACTGAGAAGTTGAATGAAAACTTATTCCCACTATTCATTGACGAGTATGAGAATATTTCATTAACTCAAGTACTGTGTAGGACGAGAGTTTGTCATACAATAAGGGCCAAATTGTTTCAATGAAACATCGATCAAATAAAGTCCAACTTAGTTTAATTTCTTCCGTATCAGAGATTGGTCAACCGTGGTCCTTTCATGAAGAACTTCAGTGAGTGAGAATCGTTTCTCCTTTTAGATATTCAAGAACTCCCACTAAATACACACTTCTCGATCCAATCAATAGGTGATCAGTGTGGTTCAACACTCCGAGTCTAATTCTTTGAACCTCATCAAACAATTTTAGACTTGTGAACTCCCACAGTCATCTTGTGTATTTAGATGACCTACGAATATCACACTGGTTCTAATTCAATGTGCAACTGATAAGCTCACTTTATCCCACAAAAAGCTTTTACGGTATTTCTCCTTCTTTGAAAATATTTTGAAAGTTAATAGATTCAAATCGCCTATTTCTAGTATTCTTTGAATCCATCATTCTTTTTCTTCCTTAACTAGAAGAGATTATCCAATCAGAACTATAAGTTTTATTCTTAATTATCATATATTCTTTAATTGAGTATGCATAATCCAATTATGAGATAGCATATATTCTATGTTTCACCTGGCAGACACGAATCACATTTAATGTCAAATAAAAACTTTATTGATCAAATTATGTAATCAAAATTGTCCAATAATAATAAAAACAATATTCTGATCATGCTAGGTTACATAACACTATCGTAACATGATCACCACTCAGCCTAACTAAGTCCCTAGTCTTTGGTAGCAACAGCTTCGCTATCACTAAGCCTTAGGACCTTCATGTTTTGGCTTTTCTACTCATCATAACCTGCAAAATTTTTGCAGATTATGATTTATCGATATCCAATACCAAGACTAGAATGGTGAATATGTTAATACTCAATTAAAAATTTTACCTTCATTAGAGAGGAGTTGAGAACACTCCCTCCTCCAATGGCCCTTCTCTCGGCAATAAATGCAAACAACATTTGGAATTATTGACCGACGAACCCCTTCCTCTTTCCTGTACCCAACCTAACGGTGTAAAAGGAGCACTCGAAGTGCTAGTAGCAGTAGAAGATGTCTTATTCTTCTTCCTCTTCTCGCGTCTGACAACTTTACCTTTCGTTTTAGAGACCGAAGCCTCTCCCACTAGTACCCACAGTGAGAATTTTTCAATCATTGTCTCATACAGGAAAAACATATGAATCAACTCATGAAGGTTTTTTTCAAGCCCATTCATGTTATAGTTGATAATAAATTGATAAAAAAATGGGAAGTAGTGATTGTAGGATTACATCAATGTACATTTTTCCTCATTGAAATCAGCCTGGAGGTTTTTGAGCTTCTCCAGTAGGGATAGCATCATCACCCCATGCTCTCGTACGGATGATCCCTCAATCATTCTCGCTGAATAATGTCTTCATCACGGCATATCTAATATGTCGGTCCGGTATTGCATAAAATGATTCATGTAATGCATTATCAACCAAACATCTTCATACCTCTCGTATTGTCTCTGGATCTCATTACTAATCGAGATCAGCACGATAAGCCGTTTTTTCTGGGTTGTCCTCATGCCACCGAGTAAATTTTCGAACGTCAAACGTTCTCCAGGCAGGAACCCTTTCGAAAAAGTCTGAGGTAGAGACTTACCCAAAACATAAGTCTAATTCTCGAAATTGAGAATTATCCTCAGATTTTTCAGTCAATTTGAATAGTTTGTTACATCAAATTCATTAACCTTAAGTATAGTAAGTGTACTTAGACATTTATAATAAACAGAAAAATACTAGTAGATTATCACAATATTATGTTTAAGTTAAGGACTTGGACTTCAGTCATTAGCCCTCCCACTATTTCTACGAAAGCCCATCACTATCAAATGGGGTTTCAGAAAAACCTTTTTTCTAGTGGGCTTGAGGTCCACAAGAGAAATTCTCCATGCCCCGCTTTTATGATTCACATGAAAATAACCTTGTGGGAGGTATCAAATACGGAAAAATAATATTTTTGATCTCATAAGTTAGGCTCGTTTCACATTTGGTCCTATTCGTTACGGGATTAGCACTTTTAGTCCCATAACTTACAAAAATTAACAAAGGTATTCTCTTCGACCTATTAGGAAAAGAGGTGCGTATTCTCTTCATTCACAATAATAGTGCAGTTTTATCTCAGTCCAACCGTGTCACGACTCGTGAGACCACGTACGGGTTAATCAACTTCCTCACTACATTATTGTGGATGGAATGCATGAAATAATAAGCCTTTGTTTATTTCCATTATCTAATATTTTAACTTGATCCAACCAAGTGAGAGTAATTTGTTATTTGATCGAGATCTCATCACAATTAATATATTGCATGATAAATATATCCAATATATTAAATGCATTATATAAAATGTATCGCGTGCAAAATAAAAGCCTAGCACGCCCTTATTGGATGATCATGAGCCCAAATACCTATGCGACCTACTGAGCCCGCAATGGATTTATGTTCAATCTAAATGTAGACCTACGCTATTACATGATATTTAACCCATTAGCATATTATGTACCTTGTAATTTCTCTTTATTTCTTCATCTCCCTTGTGGCTCCGTCCTTCGGGCCTGTTCTCCATGAATCTTCATGGGCCAACCCATGACCTCCTCCATAGGCTTCCGTCGTCTGGGTTTTACTCATTACAATTATTACAAATATAAAAAATAAACCTCTCTCTAACCTATTATGCTCACTACAACTAAAAAGAAACCCCAAACAGCACTTGGGGGAGTACATTAATAGGGAGAAAACAAGCCTTAATAAAATAAGATAAAAACGAAGAGATAAGAAAATAAGAGGCACTCAGGCTCCAACCCAACAGAAAATAAACCATCCACAAGGTCCGATGGACTTTGTGATCATCCATGTTAATCTAATTAACAAAATAGCACATTTATTTTCAAAATAAACATGCACCACAAAATATAATGCAAACCATGCATTATAATAGTAATCTCTAATTATAAAATAATTACATATCCAATCCAAGGAATTTATAATTAAAATAATGCAACTTAATTATGGACATAAGTGTAACTTATGAAAAATTAATTCTTTTTTGAAAATATATTCAAATTAAGTTTAGTAATTTAATTTTGGAAAATACCAAATCTCAATAAAAAAATTAAATTCACCAAAATTAACTGTTTTAGCAAAATATGCAGAAAAATCAGAAAAAATAAAAATTCTCGAAAACAAAAAAGAAATCGACCCAGATGGTTGTTCGGCTACTAGCACACGCAGGTGCCATTGCTTGCCCTGCGCGCGTCCGCCCTATCAGACACTGCGCACAACGCACGAAATTCTACCCTGGAAGCACATCGAAAATGCAAAAAATAAAAAAAATTAACTATTAATCATATAAAATCCCGATCAAGGATATTGAACTATCCAGCGTTCAGTATAAAATAAAATAATAAAGGCCATAAAATTATAAAGAAAAACAAGAGGCGGAAATATAAACAAGAACCTTACCCTCGTAGTTTTCTTCGATCGACTACAAGTGTTGATTACTCTCATTCTCCGGATCCGTTCACTAGAGCGACCAAGTGTAGAACCCTCTAAAGATGGTCTACACTACATCCTGGGAAGGTGGATCTAACTCTCTTGCTAGAAAGGATTAGATCCGATAGAAAAAATCGAAACCATTTTACACTATCTATTAGTGCAAACGATTTCTTCTCGTTCTTAACTTAGAACTCGAGATGCGTTTACTCTACTGATCCTCATAGGAAATCGCTTTCCACTCGATCAATCGCTATGGTCATAGACTTGAAGAGTCTAAATCATCTCAGAGCGCATACGAGATCTCGTTGTCATGTACTAAAAGGGGATACATCCTTTCTTGAAATCCACCGTCCTCATTACATACTCCGACTGCAGTGGATAAGGCTTATAATGACCATGCTTCACGACATAACCACCGTATCCAAGATACAGTCTTTATATGCACACAAATGTCGTTATTCCTCAAATTCGAGGACTAATGTTGTACTATTGAACCGAAAATCCCAATCATACCGATCAAGCTTTAAGAGACTTTCATATGACGATTCTCGCGAATCAGTTCAATCAGTCGACTACCTTGCCAACTAACCCACTAAAACTGCACAGACGACCTACATCTCATGCCAACGAAACACGGCTGCAGTACTTAGTGCAAGTCTCTATAGGACCTTCGATGCCTTGTCTCGAGGTCCTCGACTTGGAACGTTTCAGATCGAACCTCAAAAGTTAGTTTCATGGCTACCAAATCTATGCACAATCCAACTCTACGGGTTTAACTTTTAGATATTTGGGCATTTCGTTAAGATATTGAAACTCCATTTAATATCAATGCAAAGCACAACGAAATGCACTGCCAACTTGATGAATTTTTACCGCATTCATCAGTTTAATATTATTTAGATTGTGAATGGCAAATAACTAATCTAATTGACTTTTGGTCACCCATTCCAATAGTTTGAGTGTGGGCCTTGGGCCAATCATATCCTATTGGGCCATATTATTGGGCTAAATCTGTGGATATCTTGGAATCCTGCTCCGTTCATGGGTCGTTGAGCTGATAGGGGAGACCCTAGGTTTTTTATTCCTCCTTGGGCTGGACTTTTTTGGGCCATATGTCTCACTCAGTCCAACCTAGTCTAAGGAGAAGGAGTGTCCCCTAACTCCTTTTTAAAGTAGGAGATTCCTTAATGTCTGAGGAGGAGCTCCCCTTTCTTTAGCTTGGAGGGGCTATTGACTCTGGGTGCCTCCAATCTCCACCTTTTTCCCGCCCCTTGTCTCTTTTTGAAGTATTAGGCTCCGACCCCTGTACCTTGTGACTATGCATATGATGGTCATGATTGTTACTTTGAAGGGGAAGGGGGCGTTTGATAACTGCTTCTTCCCACGCATTTAATTTGCCAAGTAACCACCCAATAGGGAGCGGTTATAGAGGTAAGTGGATTTAGTTCCCCCAAACCTCCACGTCTTTGGTTCAGAGTGTAACTCCCTTTTCTCCTCCTTCTTTTCATGTATTCTTCTTTAAGAGCAAGGATTTCCTCCAAAAATTTCTAAGTATCTTCTTCTTCTTCTTCTACAACTCTTATATATTTTTTTCTTCTTGGAATCCTTTTATGGCGTCTTTAGATGTATCCGTTAGATTTGTGAGGGAGATTTTCCAGGCGATGACCCCTTTTAGAGGCAACTTCGGGCTCAATTGAGTTCCTAAGTGGCCGGAGGCGGGACCTACGGTAAGCGAAAGTGACTACTCATCGTTTAATAGATGAGAAACCTACAGAAGAGGAGATAGGAGAGAATGCAGGGGAAGGGTCTCACCTTAGGGAAAAGGAGAGGCATGTGCGCCAATCGCCAGTGGATTGAGGATCTTCCTGTTTCAAAACTACCACTATTGAACAGTTGATAGATGAGTTCCATATCCCCCCATTTTTCACCTTTTATACCCCCTCCCCTACCAGTCGCCCCCATTCTCCTCCTGTAAATTGCTTGTGTTTCTTCTCTACTCAGTTACAATCAAGTTTACATTTTTCATTCTTTCTTTTTATGTTGATGTTGCTGGTCTCTTTCAAATGCCTTTAAATCAGTTGGTCTCAAACTCTTTTAGGTTTTTCTCTAGTTTTTATATGATTTTTCGCTTTCATGGGTCCCCTGTTATTGCTAATGCTTTTGCCCAATACTTTCGGATAAACGTTGAGATGGCTTTTTTATTTTGCCTCGGTGGGGACCTTGCCTTCCCCCCACTCTCCAAAATGTTGGGAAAATAATTTATTTTATGTGTTGCCTCCTCATAGTTGGACCTTTCATGATCGCTGGATACATCTTCCTCCTTCTACTGTAAACGTTGGGCCAAGGATTGTTGCCTTGTTCTCTTTGCTGGTTGAATTGAACGAGAGGCTTTATGACTGTCGGGCTTTGATCGATGAAAGGCTCTTGGGATATTTTGGCTTGAGTCTTTGGTGGAATCCTTGAGGGATTCCCTGGGTATTTATATTTCTTCTTATTCTTGACTGCTTTATCTTATCATGACCATAACTGCATTTCATTCTTTTTTCTTGACAACAAACATTATGTTCAGTAAGATGATGCGTGATCATGCCTCTGGGGGTCGTGCTGGGGGGGACCCCCGCATCTAGTGAATCTAAGAGAAAAATGCATGTTTCTTTCACTAGGGGCCCTCACACTTAGGGCCTCTTCTAAGTAAGCTAGAATGTCCCCCCCCCCCCCCCCCTCCCCCTCCGCTTCTTCTCCCTCCCCTCCTCCTCCCTCAACCCTTTGGCGTTCCAAAGGCTACTCCCTTAAGCATGATAAGAACTCCTACTCAAAGAAAGAGTTTAGGGGGGGAGTTAAATAATGTGTATGGCTCGAAAACGTTCGGCCCAAAGGAACCCTCAATATGGTTCATGAAGTTAAAAGAAGGAGGTCCAAGGCCTACCCCATTAGCCCATCAACACATGTGAGGAGGATGGCCCAACTTGCTCATGTATTCGGCCCAAACACCTAGCCTAATGATAATGGTCGAACTAAGGCCCATAACCAGCCATCCATATAAGACATCCACCTAGGTTGCCATGCGAAAATACTCAGCCTACATGAAGGATACGGGTCAAGGAGGCCCCCTCAGCACCTCAGACCCTCGAAGCAAGAAGACTCCTCGTAGGTTAAGGAATTCTCAATGACGAAGAGTCCCCTTCAGTTCAAAGACACATCCTTCAACAAGACAAACAGAGATATCAAATTGAATTATGCCTTATTTTAACTACCTCTATCCACTCGTCCCAAGATTAGATGAAATGTGCATACTCCTGCCGAAGGGGAACCCCCTTATATATACAAGTTTGATCCCCAGGCGAGGGACGCCTTCCAGATTCTGGAATTTTGCTATCAACTGCTATCTTGCACTCTGAACATGATTTCTTCCACAGATACAATTATCCTATCACGATTCTCATTATAATTTATTTCTTACGATTATTTTCTCTTAATTCGATACTAATTTGAGTTGCGGACTGCTAATGTGTTATTTTGCAGGTTCTGTTTCTCAATTTTTTATTTCATGGCCGAAGTCTAGACCCAAAATCCAAGCTGATTGGACCCGTGCTACTTTCGCATGCATCAGTAAGAATTTCTGTATTTAATTCAAGTCCACCCAAAAAAGATTGGACAATTTCAAAGGTAAATTAAATTTTTAGTCTCTCCAAAAATATGAAATTATAATTTTTTTGGAAAAAAACTTTTAAAATAATAATCACCTTTTCTGAGAACTCGCAATTAACAATTGTATTCATTCCATTAGGATTTGGACAAAAAATATTAATCCAAACAAAAAAAAAATACATGAACTTCTAATTTTACACCTCAACAGTATTCTATATAGATTATTGACAATATGCATAGTTTTTCAATTCATCAACGACTATTTTAAATTATATTTTTACTCTATAAGTTTAAAACTATTGTTTGGCGCATCTTCGTCGATAAATTAGATTGATTACTAAATGAGAGATAAAATAGGAAGTTTATGTAAATTTTTTATTGTCATCCGCATTTCTCGTTCAAATTTGATGGAAAGAATATAGTTGCAAATGAAGAATTTTTTAACGGATAAGTGTAATTTCAAAAAAAAAATTGTTTTTGAAAAAGGAATAATTTCATAATTTTAATGGGGTCTAAGTCCAATTAACCCTAACTTCAAATTGTTTGATTATGGAAGTGGAGTGAAATCAAATGGAGCAAGATTTGGTGGCTTTTCCTCATTCTAATTTTCTTTTCACACAAAATCAGTTGTGTGCAAGTAGAAGAATTCAGACAATGAATCACTAAATCTTGAATGTCTTGTCTAAGACAAGAATCTCTCATCTCATGCCAAGTAGTTCATGAAACCAAATTATACAATCTTTACAAATACAGAGTGGCTGCTTAATTCATGCCAAGAATGAAACTACACCACCTTCACACTTCCCTTTTCTGTGTTCTTAACCAATTCAAGAATCCACTTGATTTCCCTCTTTGTTTAAGATTCCTTTGCAGTAGGCTGGAGCCTGCCTCAGTGTTTCCATCTGATAGATGCGGCTTCAGTTCTTCGAAGAAACTAAATCACTTACGGTGACCGGACGACGCCATGAGTACGCCAACTGCAACAATAAACATCGATAACATGCCGACAAGAAGTATATATGTTCTTCTTGACGATCTTCTGTACTCTCCAAACAGAAGTATACCCCAAAACGTGCTCACTAGCGGAAGTGCCTGTAATCATCAAATTCATTGAGTTATATGTCACGTGAAAGATATGACGTAAAATTCTTGGCATAAAAGACTATGCATGATGAATTGACCTGAACGGCATCAGCTGCAGCGTATCCAGCAGCTTGACCTCCCATAAACTGGAGACCATTCCCAAATCCACACAAAAGGCCAGCCAAAAGGGCCCAACCTCTACCGTTCCAGTCTGATAAATAAGCCTTGAAGGATGATTTGGGCGAATCCATGACAGGCCGGTACAAGAAATTGATGTTCAGAATGATGGCAATCACAAAGCAGGATACTGAGAAGTAGAAGAATGCAGTGTAAACACTCAAGTGGGGAACTCCGTCTTTCAACGTGTGCCACTTATCATTAGTGGCCAGGTTGAAAGCTGGAGAAAAGAGGGAAAAACAAACTCCTGCGAAGAAAGTTATTGCCAGGCCAATGAAAGTTCCCTTCCCAAAAACCTACAAGCAGGGACAACATTGAGAAAAGCTAACATCATGTAATAAGAACAAGAAAAATAAAGCATACTAATGAAGGTGGCCAACAACCTTAATTGCCCGTTTGTTCTCAAGCTCTATGAGAAAATTTGCTGTCCCAAACTCTGCCTTCTCCTTCTTGGTCGTTCCATTCTCAAGATCTTATGTAAATAATTAACCTTTAGTGTCGAATAAATAGAATGAAATGAAATGTGAAAACGCGGACTTCATCGTCCTCTTACCCTTGTTTGCATATGTTTCCTTGAACACAGAAGCATCCTTTATTCTGTCCAAATTTAGTTCAGAACATCACATTAGCACAGTTAGTAGTGCGCTATGAATGAAATATAAGCCAGTGGAAAGTACATACACTGCCCTGTCTTTGCAGTCGTCCGAGATACTGGCAAGCTTAGCTTTGTTATCTGCGGCGTTGGATGAATGAACGGCAGAGGCAAAACAAACGGCAATCAAGAAGCATCCAACGCCAGGAAAAAGAATCTCAGCTCTGTTGATTTTGCCGTCTAAGAAATAATTCAGAGTTGTGCCTGGAAAAGCAACACAAGGGAATATGTCAAACTTCCACCGAATCTATAAGCTTAAGGTTGACAAAGAAGGAAAGATGAAAGAATCATATACCAATTACAACAGTTATGCTTGCGTCGATCACCTCAGTCACTGACAAACCAACAAACGGCCAAGCATATTGTGTCGCCAAGTTTCCGAGGCTGAGGACAATCCCTCCAGCCATTGCAAATAACACACTAGGCCAGTTATCCTGCATTAATTTGTAGAGAATCATTACCGAGTTTCGGCTTATTTAGAAGTAGCTCAAATAAGCAGCAAGCCCACCCCAACTTAACCTAGAATTTCAAGAACCAGGTGGAGAAGAGCTACCTGAGTGAGCTGATCTATAAAATTTGGCTTCTCAATTGTGCTCTTGCCGATTTCACCTAATGTGAAAGCAATGATAAGAGCAGCCAAGAGATTTGTTATCGTGTAATCAAGATAAGTATGCTGAGGGAGACGGCCGCGCCTTTCCAGGAGCGTCATGATTGCAGGCCAAGTCCCCAAGAAAAGCAGAGCCAAGAGCATGCAAGCTATTGCACCTCCTTTACTCTCCACCACATACATCTTCAATCCAGTAAAACCAATAAAACTTTGGAAATCCCAAAGTAATCCTGTGAACACCGATGACAACGTAAATCTCTGACATGACCATATTTCAAGTGTCCAAATTGTCAATTTCAGACTGATAACAGAACACATATAGTAGAACATGAACCCTATCTCAAGATACATATTATGGAAAGAAAGACAACCAAGAAGATACTTTTCAGACAAATCTGCCATGTGGAGTGAAACACACATAAAAAAGAAAAAAGAAAAAAAAAAAAAAAAAAAAAAAAAGAGTTTGGAGGTACTGAAGAGAAACTTTGTCCAAACATGCAGAAAGAGCACAATTAACTTGATTCGAGATGAATTCGACAGATCAAGAAAGCCATCAAAGCAACAGCATTGTTTGATGACAAGTTGCATTTAGTCAGTACCATGAGATGAAACTATAAACAGAGAAGTAGATGATGTGATTTTCTCTGCTGAAAGCTTCAAGTTGTTGCAGAAAGAACCCACAAAACTAGTTTTTCCTTTCATCAAATGGATAAAAAACATAGTCGAGGAGGACAGAGTATCTACCAGTCAAAAATAATGGAAAAAATCTGAACTTGGAAAGAGCCTACAAGCCTCAATACACCACTTCACTCTAACAACCAAAGATTCTTGATCAACATCAACAGAAACTCTTCTCCTCACTTCATACTCAGCTCCTGATTTGCAAAAGCTGCTGAGTGAAAGAGGGCTGAACTGTTTCAAAAGATGACCTAAAAATGGAAAGATGGGATACTTATAACAGGCAGTCTTGGCCTAGAAAAACCACACAAATGAACTGATTCCCATGTCCAGCTGTATGTCAGAATCTCTTGTCAGACTGCTCAGATTAAATGATTAAAAGGTTCTTTCCAAGAATTGTGTGTGCATGCATGGACATTAATCGGATTGAATTTTTTATTTGAAATCATGTCATATCTTCTATTCCATTCGTCATTTATTTTATTTAAAGAAAAACTCTATAAGCATAACATGTACATATTAACTGAAATAAAAGATGCGACTGACCCGCTCGCAAGAATAACAAGTGTCGAACTGCTTTGGTCTCTCTTGCACAATTTGCGTCAAAAGCGGCGCTGCCGGGACATATGATGTGACAGTTGAAGAGTTTGATGGTTAGTGGTGTGATTGGCTACACAGCCTATGATGTAAAAGATTAATCTGAATAAACATTTCACACTGAAGAGCAGTGGGGAATATCATGATCTTCACTACTGATAATAAAGTAAGAATTATTCAGTCCACTCAAGAAAGATGGAATAATTTCAAGTTGTTTAGTTATGGAAGTGGAAATGAAATCAATGCCTCTTCCTTATTCTAATTTCCTTTCCACACAAAATGAATCACTTCAATAGAAGGTGCGCAAGTAAAAGAATCAAGAAAATCATCATGATTGGCAAAGAAGTTTGCTTTTTCATGATCATGCTAACTTTTTCCTTATGTTTGTATAAATTTCTATAGTCGATGCACATGTGCTTTCCAGAATTGGTAAATCTCTTTGAGCAATTAACCAGAAGCCTGTTCATTCACTCACAGTCATTTATTCTGTAGATATGTTTGTGTTCATTGCTTGGAATTTACTTATAACTGATGTGAACATTAAGTGTTCCAGGATTGTGAGTGTTTAAGTAGATTCATCATTCCCAGGTAATCCACTAAATGCAACGGGAGGAAAAGAAAAAACAAATTACAAGCTAAATTCCCACGACAGGCGCATCTGGCAAGTTGCAGCATGTTCAATTGAATAACTTATCTTCATCTTTGCTTCTAGATTGAATCAGTACTAACTGAAGAGAGAGAGTTTAAGACTGCATTAACTAGCTGGCAAAAGCAGTTTCTCCGATGTATCACAATCTATATTGATATCCAAATGAAGAAACTTCAACAATACAAACTGCCAATACAGGCTGTCCCGAGTGTTCTTGTAACCGTAAATGGAAAGTATAAATGCATTGTCACACTCTCAGCATCTGGTGTGGATCCAGGATGTTATCGACCAAGACACCAAAAAAAAAAAAAAAAAAAAAGAGATCGAATACTCTGTGTCAGGTTCTGGTTACATGGTTCCTGCGCCAGTTGAAAAGATGAGTTAAGCTTCCAAGTTGCCGTTCCTGACTACGTCTTGCAAAAAGTTTCCTAGCAGCCGTTGATCGAGAACCATGTTGGGTACCTGTATAACAAACTAATCAGTGAAACGAAGCAGAAGTTCATCGACACGATGAGATAGAGCAGCATTGAAGATGTCAACTCACCTTGTTGCCAAAATATATCTTGGAGTTGTTGGCAATTGCTTCAATAAATTTGAGTTCTAAGAATTGAGGAGTAAGCTTCAACTTGTTTGCTTCTGCTTCTCTCATTGTGCTAGAAAGTCCAAGACAGAAGTATGTGAGCTCGTTTTCAAGATTTTCTTCCATCGAAAATCATAATGGAGGCTAGTGAAAGTGAAAGTTGTTGTGACGGGGTTATCACAGGAAGAATTATTTTCACCAGGCATTATTGTTTCAGTAGACTAATTTTTACTTGTTTTTTTCTGGTGCATTGGTCTATATATCAACATTCGGTCAATATTTCCGTTATCATGATGAGACTTTAAATGTTTAACAGAAGATGTTTCTCATTACAGTTAACTGATATAATGCATTGACCATTCCTTTTACAGATGATATTTTTAATACATTGATATAGCTCATCCATATTGTCACTTATATACTGTAAAAACGGTGATGATTAAACTTCTCTTGAGAAGTTCCACTCTACACTATATGCAGGAAAACTGATGGAAAAGAAGCAAAGAGGTTTACCGGTAATAGTCAGCATCAGCCAAGCTCTTTTCACGAGCTAAGTACATTGCATTAGAGATTTCCTCTTGCATCCTCGCGCTGTCTTTCTCCATCAATTTCTGTTCCATCTGGATCTTACTAACATGAGCATGTTTTTCAGCTTCACTTATAGCAATTTTCTTTTGAGTCTCTGCTTCCTTCTCAGCAACTCTCTGTTTCTCCATTGCAATCAAGACCTGTTATCACTTAAATATTTGTTTAGTAACTTCAGTTTGAAGGTATTGAAAAACAGTGAAAAGTACAGTGACCTTCACAGCAGAAGAGAAATCATGGAGACTTCAACAGTGTTCACAAATGTAAAAAATAGATATGTGCGCATAGAAGAAATGGCTGTAAGTTGATTGTCGAACCACCTTCCTACTACTTACTTTTCTCCATATTCAGTTAGACACTAATTATGAAAATTAAATACTCTCAATTTCTGCAAGCAGCAGTATAAATAACAAAGACTAAAGCACCAAATTCAGAATCGAAATATATACCTTGGTTCGCTCCTCTTCCATCTGCACAAAATTCCGCCTTATACTGTCAGGAATTGTAGGCTTTGTTACACGCACACTGATAATTTCAATACCTGGAGCATATCGTGTGCAATCAGCCTGAAGAGCATCTTTCATTTTTTCATCAATCTGAAAATGTTAAAGGGAAGACTATATTACATTAGGCATTAGATAAAAGCAAAGCATCTGAGCCAGGTTACAAAAAGTCAGGTAGCCTAATGTGGCAAATTCAGTTGCAACGGTTGAGACGGGATGACATAAAAGTACAAATAACATTACTTCATTTGTTGAAGTCTGGAACTTTCCTGATCGAACATATCGATGTAGACTTGCTGAAGGGAATGTGCGCTACAAAACTGATTAATCTCGTGATGGATCTTGTCATAGATCCAGGTGTTGTCATATTGGATGCCGTAGTTGAGTAATGTTTCATATACATAGTCCTTATGAAGACGGTTAACAACCTGAAGAAACGCTAATAAGTATGTAGTGACTAATTAAAAACAACATCTCACTGGAAAATAGGCAAGACAGAAACATTACTTCTATCTTCTCAAAGTTAATCATAACACCTCCTTTTGTTCCACAAGGGATATCCCTCACCTGCACATTACAATGATAACATCACATTCTTAGTGTACAACTCCAAAGATTTAGATGCCTTGCATCTGGCTGCTCGGAGAGAAACATGCACAAGCAGAGATACACAGATACACAGATACACACACAAAGAGAAAGGGGGAGAGATTGGTACCAAATCTGTCTGTAATGTCACTTGAATAGGCTCAAAGTGGGTTATGAGCGGCAGTTTCAAATGAAAACCTTCAGAACAAACATGCCAAAAAAGATACAGAGAGCTAATTTGATCAATTGCATATTTATGCCAAAGATAATTATATGATTAGCAATACACCATAAATGCATAGGTACATAGAATGACTTCTGATACCAGGATCTGTGATAGTCTTGAGAAGGGCTCCTCCCCTCCAATAAACCCCAACATGCCCTTCAGGGACTTGATGCAAAATAGACAAACTCTGCTTCAGATTTGATGAAGAAGGAACAATAATCTGCAAACAATTTGGTTGAATGTCATATGCTCACATCAGGCTTAACTTAATTAGATTCTTATAAGTTTTTCAATTACAATATTTCTCTCCCGTCCGAGCAGCAAGAATGCTCAAATGAACGATGGATTGGAAATAACAAACAATTTAAAATTAAACTACGTCATTGAAGAAAGGGAAAACGTCTCCTCCAGAAATGACAACTCAAAGATATTCCAGAACTAAAACCATAAACTATACTTTGATGGGGTTTAAGTGATTTGCAAAGAAACTATTGCAACTTCTACATCCCAGAGAAAAACAAGTCAACCATGATAAAATCAAACCAAATCATCAAAACCGGTGATCATCTTGGCAGCTATCCGCAATTTTACGCAGAAGCAATCAATCTATACTCCTGTGCGGAAAAATCACAAACACCAAGTGGTATGTTGCTAATTAACTTTACCATGGCGGCAATAGCGACAAACGTGAATAAAACAGTGAAAATGGAGGAGAAATCCCCGCCGCCGCCACCAGCTGCCGGTGGACGTGGGGGTGGAGCCGCCGCTCTCTGCTGTTGCTGTGGGTCCATGAGGAAAGGAGAAGTGGGGTTGGAGAATTTGCTTCGTGTGTTAGCTCCCCACCAAAAACGACCAACTATATTTATTTTTCATAATTTAACCAATTTTTATAACTAAATCCAAAATTTTTTTAAAAAAATTGTATACCTCTTCTTTCCAATATTAATCAAATAAACAATTACCCATATTGACTTTACACAATTAAAAAAAAATCTCATATTTAAGATATAATCATAATACCATCCTAAAAATTATTTATTTATTTTTAATAATTATGCTTACCAAAATCCAGTCGAACTATAGAACTGAAGCACTTTCACGAAAATTTTAAAAATAACGGAGAACTAACTTGCAAAACATAAATTAGCACTCTAATTTTTAAATCAATAAGAGTTTACTAAAAAAATAAAAGAGAAAGTCTCGAGATAATATGAGAATAAAGGTTTAAAATAATGTTAAAATGATGGAAACGTGTGGGTGCAAAAAGTGAGTTGAAAATATATTAGAAATCGAGAGAGAATAAGAGTTGGAATATAATTGAATGTGTTACATAGAGCAAAAAGTGCCTAAAAGCCAATTTATAAACGATCATGGAGCAAGATCCAAGAAGTGATTACATAGAATCATACATCGTGGGAAAACTACAAGTATTAGCTACTCAATAGACAAAAACAATTCATGATTTGAATTTATCTAGATGAAGTTATGACCTCTTTGACTGAAGTTTGCCAAATCTCTCCAAGAATCGGGAAATCTATTACTTCTTGGTTAAGGAGGTAATTCTAGCCAGAAGACTTGGAATTAATTGGAGATCTTTCAGTGTGTTGTGTCATAGGACGTCATCAATTTGTGTGACATGACGTTCCTGGTGTTTGTTGACTTAGCTTGCTGGATCGGGCTAATTTCTTGAGTCTGCTATAATAAGGATGAAAATATATTATGGGCTTAATACCTTGCTTATAGGTTAGAATGGTCTGGCCTGTTGGCCTGCTCAATAGGACCCATCTTTGGGCTGTTCATGAAAAATATTTAAGGGGCCATCATCACTCTCCCCCATTTTAGGAGTGCAAAACTTGGTGCTAGACTGACTTTTCCTTTCTGTTGTTTGAAGAAGAGTCCCTTTGGCTGAAGGCGACTTATGCACGCGAATTGGTAGAGATTTGTATATATTAGCAAAACATGATTTATTATGACTCTAAAAAATAGAGGAGATGGACAAGCCTAGTTGTGTGCGAAAAGCATGCGCGCTTTGATTAGTGGTGTTAAAACATGTAGGAGAGAGGAACGTGGAGTCCTAATCTAATGGGACTATCGGGCGGCTCTGTGTTTAACGTAGTTTATTCCATTTTGTCGTTGCACACGCTCATTGCATTTAGGTAAGTGTTTTCCTTTTCTCTTTCTTCTTTTCTATTCAGAAACAGATCCTCACCAAGATTTTGAAAATTTTCTTTTACAAGTTTTCAATTTTTTCTAGGGTTCTTTCCCAATCACTCTTTGCTCATTTATCATATGCTTAGGTAACATTCCCCTACTTTTTACTCTTTATATTTTGGGAAAAAAAATTAATCCATTAACTTGCTTTCATTCAATTTTAGTCCAATAACTATAATAATTATCACATTTTTATACACTATATTTGAAAATTATTTCAATTAGGTCCAATTTTGGATTTTGGTATTAATTTTTTGCCAACTGAATGAAAATTGATGATCTAGCAGGAATTTGCTTATTTGTCCAGCGAAATGAACCACATCATTGTCTAACGTGGCTAATATGCACACAAGGCATCCTACGTGGCATATTTGAATATAAATATATACATAATAAAAATAAATTATTTATATAATTACTATAAATTTAAAAATTAAAAGAAAAAAAGAATCCCCCACCCTACTTGGTCCACCTCCGCTGCCCCCAGTAGAGAAGAGCAACAGAGGTCGCCAGTTGGGCGCTTGATGAGTGTCGAATCCACCAAACTGTGATCCTACTAAAAGACTTGTACAAGTAATACGTAGGGTTGAATCCACAGAGAATTGCTTTAAATTAATTCCTTTTTAGAGTAGAAGTAAAAATAAAAAGGAAAGTTTTGATTAAAATTTAAATCTAAAATTAAAGAGCGTGTAGATATGAGAAAAATATTCTAGTCAAAGACATGATCATGCTCAATTCCAAAGTTGATCATAGATGCAAATATGATAATCATTCATGATAGATAAATTGATTATGGTCATATGTACAACCTAACAATTTCACATTTCCTTATTTTGTCTATAGTCAAGGAACGTTCTTTGACTAACTCCTTAATCAATAAACAAACATTGGGAATGTTCTCCAAATTTAATTTACCAACAACATTAAGAACTAAAAGGTTCAATTCTAACCAATAAATTCCTACAAGGATTTATTTAAGTTAGATTGCATTCCCCACAACATAATCTAAAACTACGACATAATCAATTATGTTGCGCTACCACTAGTTATTGAACTAAACAAACAATTATTTTGCAAGTTTAATTGATTAGGCAAATATTCTTGACAATGAACAATGGTCTATCATTCATAAACCAGATTATTTGTAATAAAAGCACAGAGAATAACACAAATACTAATATCAATTAGGGTAAATTGCATAACACCCCCCTGTGTTTTCAAATTTTAGCTAAAAACCCCCTTGTTAAAAATATAGGCAAAAACCCCCTGTGTTATATAAAATACAGCAAAAAACCCCCTCTCCGTTAGAAACTAACGGAGAGTGTGCATCACTTGCCTATTGTGCGAGTGGGCCTCATTTTTTGGCATTTTTGAGATTGAAAATGTCCATTATACCCCTTTCCTTCATATTTAAATATATATGATATTTCTTTCATATTTAAATACATTTTAAATTCATTTATTTATATGATTATTTATTTAAATATATTTAATTAATTTAAATTATATTAAAACCAAATATATTACAATAAATTATAATTAATTATAAAAATGTACCAATTTAATATAAAAACACTTAAAAAGTATATAAATATTTTAAAAATTAAAATTTTGAATTTAAAAAACACAATACAAATTTAATATAATAAAATTCACTTTTCAAATTAAAAATTTAGATGCAATATAACAATCACTTATAATAATATATTAATTCAATTAAATCATTATTAATTTATAAATAATACTAAACACTAAAAAGTAATAACAATTATTTTAAATTATTTATTTATTATAAATAATTTAAATAAATATTTAAATTATTTAATATTTAAATCTGAAAAAATTAAAATTATTTTTATTTTACTTTCAAAAAAAGTTTTTTTTTTTAATCATCTTCTCCGTCGCCGGGCCAGTAGTGGCCGGCGACGGCTCCTGGGCGACGAGGTCGCCCAGAAAAAGGGCGACCTCTGTCGCCAGATCTGGGCGGCAACAAAAGGGGCGACGCGACCGTCGCCCCTTTGTGAGAGGGCGACGGCAACGTCGCCCGCCGTCGCCCAACCCAAAAGTGTCTGGGCGGCCGCGCAACTGCGGGGCGACTCGCCGTCGCCCTTTCTGTGGTGACCGGCGAGTATGGCGGGGGTGGGGGTTTGTGGGTGGGCAATGGGGAAAGAGGCGGTGGTGGTGGTGGTGTGGTGGTGGTGGTGGTGGGGGGGGGGGCAGCGGGGGTAGAGGGGATTTTAATTTATTAAATTTATTTTTTTTTAAATAGTAATTTTATAATTTGTTAATATATTTATATTAAATATATTTTAAATTATTTTAGATCTGAACCGTTCATTTTTTACAATTGAAGATCAATGGTCCATATAAAAAGGGTATAATGGACAATTCAATAAAAAATTAACACCGTTAGTGTTGACTTAACGGAAGGGGAGAGTATGCAACATTTTGAAAAACACAGGGGGTTTTTTGCCTATTTTTTTAATACAGGGGGTTTTTAGCTAAGTTGTGAAAACACAGGGGGGTTCTATGCAATTTACCCTATGAATTATAGTAGAAAGCATAAATTATATCTCACAACTCATTGGAATTGAACATTCATTGAATCTTTAACCGAAATTTAAGGAAACCAGCCTAGCATGCTAAAGAGAGAATAAATAAAAGGAAAAGAGAAAATAATATAAAAAAATGAAGAGAATATCTCAAAGATTAGAGATCTAAAGATATCTCTATGGTGAATTGCATCACATATATATATACTGACTAGTTACCAAATTCTATTAGAACTGAAAAAGGTAAATTCCTAATAAAACTAAAAACACTAAAGAAATTAATACTATAGTCCTAAAGAAATTCCTCCAGCTAAAGTAGTTTCCATTCATCCAAATGCATCCCAATCAGCTTTAAATCTTCCAACAACTCGTGTATTTATCATTCCTTTTGCGGCAACATTTTGCAGGTTAGGCCATGGGCACGCCTAACTCTTCCTTCTAATCTGTCAATTGTTGATTTTTTGGTTTCTTTATCTCTTTTTCATTCCATCAATCCATTATGGGCTAATGTTGCAATATGACACTTGATAGGAGCATTTTGACTGCAAATGATAGTAAAATACCATTCGAAATTATAATAGAATGCACTAATATCAAATATCCCACAACTCTTTGCTCGTCCTCGATGCGAAGACATAAACATCAAGAAGGTTCAAGAATTTCGTTCCAAGCTTCATGAGATTGCAAGCAAAAGTACCCAAGCGAAATTCAATTAGGTATTCAAAGAACGATATACCACATGATAAGAGACAACTTAAAAAGTTTTCACAAGATTATTTTCATAAAATTAAGTATGAAAAATCAGTGGACTATTCTCTCGTATCTACCAATCTCTCAAGTGTCTTGGCTAAGTATTTCGCAAAATGCTTCACCATAGGCTTGATTATACACCAAATATCTCCATCACTTATAGATATGCACACACTTGAAACAAGAGGTCTTAAATTTTGGTTGTAATGGGGCTTTAGTTTAGGGGTAGGAAGTATTGATAAAAATGAGGTAAAAGTCTAAGTAGCTAGATTAGAGCACCAAGTAATAAATGTACGAGTTCAAACTTCTCAAAATTGATTCATCTAATGCTCTAATTTCATTTTCCACTTCTAATGTCTTGAACTATGCCTTGCTTTAAAGAGATGATTCTTTTTTTTTTTCTTGCCTTTCTTGAACTTTTCCCTTTTTTTTTTTTTTTTTTGCAAAGGCATTTTTTTCTTGTTGCCATGCTTTTTCTCTCTTTCTTTTTCTATTTTGCAATGAGGCATACAACAAAATCACCATATGATGCATTAGCTCATAAACTTCATTAGCACAAAATATGATCATCATAAATGAGACATCCCCACACTTCATTTCAAAACCCATACTTAGAATACATCCTTGTTTTCTTGATATTCTACTAGTCCTTAGAAGGGTTAAGGAAAGAAAAATAAAAAGACGGTACAGTTTGTTCATAATTGAGGTTGCATGAGAAGGAATTAAGGCGTATAAGGCTTAAATGGGTTTTACTAAGGAAAAATTCATGTGGGTGGTCCTTTTAAGCCAAAGGCACTTTTTCTTAATGCCTTCATTTTCAAGTACATACATAGAGATGTGGCCTCGACATGGTTCAAAGCAAGTTCTAGGAAGACATAATCATGAATCATTATCTCTCTCGAGAAAACAGAATTGTAGAATTTCATGAGTGTTTAGGTTCAAAATTCCTTTCAAGGTGGGTTATGTCTACCAATTCCCTACACTCAATTTTCAAATCAAATCACCAATTTGCAAAAATAAGTTCTTAGTTGTAAGTTGCCTAAAATCATTAGTTGCATACTCTTATCACACATTTCCAAGCTATTGCTTTGTTAACAAAGTTGATCATCATGAAACTAGCACGAGGATAAATTCCCAAAAAAAAAAAACAATTGGGGGTTCTTTCAAAGTCATTCAACATACATGGATGGGACATTAGCACCAACCAACAAAAAATCGTTCTCCAAGAAAAGCAATATTCCAACAATTAAGCATCAAGAATCAAAATTTTAAGCAAAGCATCAACACTCTCTCCCCCTACTTTAATCCACACTGTCCCTAATGTGGCTAGCATGTATCTCTAGGACGATAAAAGAAAAGAAAAAGGAAAGATAACATCTCTGAGTGATTCAGGGATAGGTGGTTAGATTGCGGGACCTCAAGAATTTCGAGATCGAGCGTGAGAGGAACACCCAAATGTGTTAGTTCTTTTGTGGCTGATTATGTTGGTTAAAGAAAACAAGTGGAGTACAAGAGAAAAAAAGAGAAAATAGAGAGAAAGTAAAACAAATAAAAAGAATGAGTGAGGAAAAAGGAAAGTGAGAGAGGGGGACCGAAAGAGGTGCGGCTAGGGAACGGTGGTGGAGCGATTGGGTGTTGATGCGGTGCGGCAACACGTGGTCGAGACGCGATGTCGACAGCGGAACAAGGCAAGTAGCGACAGCTCGCAATGCAACGGCAAATGGCGACGACGTCAGAGCAGAAAAGAGCGGCAGCGGCGGCTGCCAAGGTGAGAATGAGAGGTGAGAGTTGAGGTGAGTTCTCGAATGTTTAGGTTTTTCAGATTTTAATTTTTTTATTTTTCCGTTTTTTTCTTCTTTTTTATGTATATAATAATAATAAGATAAACAATGTAAATAAAAAAAAGTGTGAGTATGAGTGGGTATGTGAAATGTTGACAAATTAGGTGATGAAGTTAGGCATGGGAACACCTAACTCAAGGTAGTATACTTCCCTTACTGACAGATTAGTTGTTTGAATTAGGCGCGGGTATGCCTAATTGTAGGGCTTTTTTGTGTTTACCTAGACCTACAAAAACTCAATATTAGTGATACCACAACACTTACAAGAAGCAAGATTTAATGTCTTTGGAAAGATGTTGTTGTGTCTCAACTCAAATGAGTTGGACGTTCCGAACCCACTTTCTCTATGTAATGCATCCGATGATGGTGTGAATTTAAGAGAACTTGGCAGTCCATTAATGACTTCTTCCTCGAACTTATTTTTTCATGGAAGACTTTGTTCTTGTAAATTCTTGGACTCGATGTGAGGCTTTTATTTATTGTCATCTTCAATGCTCCCCCACCATCGAATATAGCATTTCCTCGTATCAAAGATTCAATAAAATCCCTGAAAAAAATAGAATGCATGTCATTAGAGTTTTGTGTGGCACCACTAATGCTAAAACTCATAACCTTATTATCAAATTCTATAGAGAGAATTCCAGCATCCACATCAATTTTGGTTTTAGAGATTTGAATGATTGGTCTTCCTAACAAGATGGATTTAGAATTAGGAGAATTATCCCTTGTTATATCAAGCACATAAAAATTAATAGGAAAAATCAATTCATTAACTTGCACAAGTACATTCTCAAGAACTCCTTCGGGGTAAACCATAGAGTGATTGGCAAGTTGAAGCACAACTCCCATTTCTTTCAATGGACCAATATTAAAAAATTCATAGATAGTAAGAGGCATAACATTGATTGAAGTACCCAAATCACATATGGCATTTTTTATTCCAATTTTTCCAATTTTACAATGGATAGAAAACGTACTCGAGTCTTTGTATTTTTGAGGTAGTTTTCTTTAAAAAATGACAAATACATTTTCTCTCATACTTACCCTTTAATTACATCTCAATTTGGATTTTTTGGTGCACAACTCCTTGAGAAACTTTCTGTAGCGAGGTATTTGTTTAATTGTATCGAGCAAGGGAATATTTACCTCAACTTTGCCTAAAGTTTCAAGGATCTCCTTCTCCTCTTTCTCTTTTTTGGACTTGAAAAATCTCTCCGGGAATGGAGGTTGGGTACAAACTCCTTAGGTTGTTCCTCCTTGGTTAGGTCGAGCTTCTTGGTTTGCTTTTGGGGCATATCGAATTCATGCTCTATTTTGTCTTGTTATACGTGCTCACTGCTAGTGCTATTTATGAGTTGTAGCACTTTTCCACTGCACTAGATAATAGCACTAACGTTTTACTTAGGATTAATGATAGTTTGGAAGGTAAATTACCTTGAGATTCCAAGCGACTGATGGATAATGTCAATTGACTGATTTGAACCTCCAAATTCTGCATGCTTGCACGAGTATCTTGTTGGAATTATTGAGTGCTCAAGGCGAGTGTTTTCACGATATCCTCAAGGGGCATAATGGAATTAGGGTTGGTTTAAGGAGGTGGTCGTGGTTGTTGGTAGGGAGGTCTTTGAAAATTTTGAGGTTGATTGTCATATTTCAAATTTGGGTGGTTTCTCCCTCCAAAGTTATATGTATTGAGAAAAGGGATCATGTCCGCTTTGTGTTGGTCCGAAGAATTCTCCTACAGCATTGGCATGCATGGTGGGTTCTTCTTAGAGCATAGGACAAGGATCAGTGAAGTGACCCGAGGATGTGCATATACCACAAGCTTTGACTTGTTGATTGCCTCCTACTATATTTTTTTCCTAAGCGAGGTAAGTTTATCTAAACATTCATCAATGGATCGTTTCTACTACCGAATTTTTTAGTGTTAGATGTCATGGTTGTGATTAGCTTGCGTGCTTCGGTAAGAGTTTTGTCACACAAAGTACCTCCACTAGCCGTATCCTAAGTTTTTTTGTTGATTTTACCGCTCTGTTTAATTTTTTTTTAAATCAATTGGTTCCAAAATCCTTTAGCTTCTTGTCTAGGTTCTACATTTTGGTGATAAATTTGGGGAAACCCCTCATGTTGCTCAATTCCATTCATATTTTACTTCATTGGCCGAGGGGACAGTTGATTTCTACCCACTAAGTCTTCTATGAAGGAGTGGATGTGTCCCTTTTTCTCCATTTCTTTCCCCATATCCTAGAGGTTTCCTCCTGTGTGGATTTTAGCCCCCACTAAACAACTCAAGTACTCTTTCTGTAATCGCCCTACTACTTTCCAGACCTTGTTGGATCGCTTGGATGTCTTTCTTTTTACCTTCGCAAGCTAATCTACCCTGCTATTCTTCATCGCTTTGGGTAAAGCGCAAAAGAGGTGGATATTAACCCTGTTGCTGCTATAATTTCTTGCAGCATTTTGCCTGTTGTTTTTCCTATTTGCAAAGGAAATTTTAAAAAAGGGATTTATGTGTCCTCAGTACATGTTTTTTTAGGAAAGATGTTTCAGAAGCTCCTGCAAGACAAGACCATTAAAAGGGATAAGATCCCTAATGCCAAGTGAACCCTACTGAAGAGTCCTCCCTCGACGCCAGCTCCATGTCTACTGGAGATCCTAAAGGCAAATGTCTGACTGATATGATACCCACCACCACAAAAAGGGTTAAGGGTCAAGCTGGTCTCCTGGCACTTTTTGCTCCACACCCTGTAACTCGGGCTAGGGCTCCTCGCTCTGTTGAAGATAATACAGCCAAAAAAAAAATCCCCCGAACTAGATGGAGTATGAGGGGCATTCTTTGTTGGTGGAGAAAGCCGAGGGTAGTTGGTTGTTGATTTTTTGAAAGGAGTACGCCCATCTCTAGTAGGAATTTTATGGATAGCTTACCCAGGGCATAGAGCTTGAGACTTTTTGTTTCCTACCTTAGCCAGGTAACTGCCAGTAGAAAAAAATTGAGTTTAAATAATATGAACATAAGTGATAGTTTTGACCTAAACAAATATTTCTGCACAGGAGACTATGCTAGGGGTGGTATGCTAACTAGATTGAATAGGGAAGCCCATTATTTGAGGATTCCTTCAAAAGGATAGAGGAGTTTAGAGGGTCAATCGCCAGCTAACTGAGGCATTGAACAAAAAAACCTAAGTTCGTGCGGAGGATATTTCGAGCATTCGACACCTAAAGGAGGAGGTGACAAATCTGCACACCCGACTAGAGTAAGATGCGTTGAAGTAGGAGCAAGTAAGGGAAGGTGTAATCCACAACTACCCCTCGACTTAGGAAGGAAAATAATGTTGGAGGATTTTTGGGTATATCATTTGGTGGAGTACACAAAATCCCTAGAGTTATAGAACTTGTTGGCCAACTGCGCTCTAAAGTATTACTACCACGAGTTTCAAACCTGTGCACAATAGTTCTCAGCCGCAGGTTATTCTCCAGATGATGAGCTGCCCCCTTTCTGGATGAACATGTCAGGCTGGTCAATACAATGGAACCAGATGATGAGGAACCTCTTGAGTTGCCAGAAAGTCCCCTGTTTGCCGAGCAATCCTTAAGCTAATGGATTTGACTGACCAGGTGATGGAGGATGTCCTTCCTCTCAGGATTACACCCCTTGCTGCAACTGGTGAAGAAAATATTCCCCCCTAATATTGGTAAATGAACATGCATCGCTTTCTGCAAAAGAAACAATTTTATTTTTCTATAAATATCCGAGATTCCTCTTATGTGTAAGTTTGAAAATTCCTAGGTTCTGGCTTGAATATTTTTGGTTTTGTGATGGCACAAAAGTAACTTGGATTCTATTTATCTCCCTTAATTTTCCTATGAATGGCCTATAAACCTACTTCTACTTTATTCCTCTTAATTGTCGTCGTGTTTTGAATGAGTATGCTCTTTCTTTCCTATAGGATAGAATAATATAATGATGGGGATATCCCTGTGTTACAATTGTAATATGCTTGTATCCAAACTATTTTTTCCCTATAGGATGTTAGTGGTAGAAGGAAAGGGAGACTTTGAATCTCATTAAAATATCAAGTTTAAGTGATACTTATTCTGCATGCTTAAATATCAAGCAAGAGTTTTTCTGCATCATGTTCTTGCTACCAGAGAAAGTGTTTTTATTAAAAATGTTATTATAACAATTTAGTTACAAATACACAAGCATGCATTCTGCAAGATAAGGCGTACAGGCAGTCGTTGATTTTAGCTAAGTAAGGATATATTTGTTGGAGCAAGACAAGTGGTTTTTTTAGCCTGTTAAAAGCTTTGATGTCTAATGGCAGCTTTGGTCGTGTTTCCCTACTGATTGAGCAGATGGGTCAACATTCTCTTATTTTCAGCAGGGTGAATCATACTCCTTCTTGGCCTGCTGAACGACCTCTTATTGAGAGTAAGGTGTAACAATTTTCATTTAGTAAGGGTAGAGTGTAACATGTTGCAATACGAGGTAAGTGAGTACTTAAGTATTAAGAAAATAGAGAAGTAACCTATGTAATAATTGAGCGTATATATGCCATTAGATGACAACTTTTAAAGCTAAGTACATGCACCTGCTAAAGGCAGCTTATTAAAGTTCATAGCCTATAAAGTGAGCAGGAATGCGCCAGCTAGGGGCAGTGTATTAAGGCTCATAACCAATGAGGAGTGTGCCACAAGAGCGGTTTATCAATCCTGGAAGCCAGTAAGGAGTGCGCCACAAAAGGCAACTTATCAGTGCTCGAAATCAATAAGGAGTGCACCACAATAGGCGATTTATCAAAGCTCCGAGCTAATAATTTGAGTAAGAGTGTGCCAAATTTGAAGGTTTATCAGGGCTTGAAGCCAGTAAAAGTGCTTGTGCCAACTGAGGCGACTTATTAAGCTTGGAGCCAGCAAGCTTACCAACTTGTTATCAATGCAAAATATAGCACAAAATAAAAATCATTTGTATACTAGTATGAGAATGCTTATTAAGTAAAGCAAGAAAGTTGTTGGCAAGAAAAAGGTTTTAGGAGTAAAATCTCCTGATGTTGTAAGCATTCCACTTGTTTGGCGAGCTTCTGCCATCCATGTCTTCCAGCTCGTACCCAAATTTGAAAATTTGGGTTATTTTGTGAGGACCCTCCAGTTGGGAACCAACTTTCTTACTGGTTTTGGAGAACTTGCATGTCTTAGCATGAAATCTTACACATGGAATTCTCTTCTTCTTATTGTTCTGTTGTAGGCACTAACCACTTTGCTTCTATCTTTCCATGAGGGTTCAAGCATCTTCTCGAACTTTATCTATTAGATCCAAGTTAACACATAGAAGACATTGTTACCTTCTTGTTCATAATGTTGGATTCTTAAGGTTTCCATCCTTGCTTCAACAGGGACAACAACTTCTGAACCGTATACTAGGTCAAAAAGAGTTTCTGCTATGGTTGATTTAGGGGTGGTCTTATAAGACCATACCATGCTTTAAGCCGACTTCCTTAGCTTTGGACTTTGAGAGAAAAAAATATTTGATGGGGCATCACCTACCGAAAGATAGAGATATAATGGTTCACCTAGTGAGGACTTAGTAAACAATGGCAGCTCGGGTAGGTAGGCTTTCAAGTCCTACAAAGCTTGTTGACATGTCTCAACCCTAATGAGTCTTTGGTCTTCCTCACCACTTTAAAGAATAGCAGGTTGCGCTCTATACAACAGGATATGAACTTACTGAGGGCAGCTATGCGGCCAACAAGTATTTTTACCTCGCTAAGAGTGGTAGGAGGTTTCATTTCTTAGATAACTCATATCTTATCTAGCTTAACCTTAGTGTCTTTCTCGATCACCATGTAGCCGAGGGAACGTCCACTTCGAATTTCAAATACTCATTTTACTAGGTTTAATTTCATATGGTACTTCCTTAGTACTCCGAACGTCTCAAAAGACCAGCATGTTGTTGACATAGACCTACATATTGTCTTCGAGTTGCTCTTGGAACATGCGATCTACCAATTGCTAGTGGGTAGCACTTATATTTTTAAGCTCAAAAGGCATAATAATATGGTAATATATTCCCCTAACGTGGTGAAGTTTACTCGTTTCTGATCATCGAGGTTAAGCATAATTTGGAGATGACCCTGCAATGCATCTATTAAACTTAACAGTTCATGATCAGAGGTGGAATCCACCAGCTGGTCTATGCGACAGAGAAGGTAGAAATCTTTAGAGCATGCGTTGTTAACATCTCTAGAGTCTACACACATGTGCCATTTGTTACCTAACTTGGGACAAGTACGATATTCAATAGCCATTCTGGAAATTGAATATCCTTGATGTTCCCACAAAAAATAACAATTTACCTCCTTGTATTTTTCAAAATGAAACAATTAAGAGGTAAATTGCTTTATTTTAAAAAGCAAAGCGGTTAAATTGCTGCATTTTAACAAAAAACACATAGAGGTAAATTGCTACTTTGTTTTTTATATGAGGGTAATTTGCTTATTTGCAATCATAGGGGGGTTGCTTGCATTTTGCCTTATAATGATGTGTCTACCGACTCCAGCGGGGTATCTCCGAGCTCCATCTATCAGTAAACCTCATAGAATAAGATATCTATAGAACTACCATAATATACAAAAATATGTATACAGACTTACTTTCTAGCTAAACTAGCAAGCTCAAGAAACAAGTTTATTCCAATTGGACACATCATCAAACAGCTAGACGAACACACATATATCTTGCCAACTCTCACTTAGATCTGCACAGATTGGTTGGAATTAAGCTAATAAGCCACTAGTGACAGCTTTTCAAAAATCTTGGCTGACCTAATATGACTTAGTAAAATAATCATATCTCTTTCAATATATATCCGAACCATAAACGGTTTTTTCTGGACGATAGCCAACTAAAAAGGTTTTTTAATGGCATGTGGCCCCTGCAACAAACCTATAAACAGAGGTCCTGTGTAGTCATTTGATAACATAGACTCTCACTCTCAAACTCTCACTTTCTCTCTCAATTCTCTCTCAATTTTCAGGCTATCCAAAGCTGATTTTCTGCACTCCACACGAATATATACACTTTATCATTATTTTTTACCATTATTCTCACTTTGATCAGTTCCCTTTACTCTTTTACAGTAAAACCAACTTAAGCATCAGAGTGCTAACCTCAATTTTGTAGGGTTAGTCCCCGTTAATCTTAGTTGACCTTGTGGTGTGAACAAAAATCTTGTACGCATCATCAGCGCTGTTTGTGGGAACTTAAGCTTAAGACGTGAGAAATACCAAATTCAATAAAGGCGACAATGGATCCTATGAGGGAAACTCTTCCCTCCCTAATATAGTTACTTCTACCATCCCACCTCCAGATCCAAACCTAGGAACCGTTAATGCTCTAGCTCCGGCTGTCTCGACCTAACAAATGGACCTATGACTATGAACCCATTCTTTCATGAGCAATTTTGGTAGTTTATAGTGGAGACCATCAACTCGACCCTCTGCGGCTCTCAAGCTAGCCGAGCAGGACCCTCCTCCCAGTTAGAAAGAGGCAGAACACCAAGGAGCAATTTCCTACTAGACTCCAGCAAGATCGATCCACACCTGTTGACTTTGCGGGCAAGGAAGCAGCCGCCCTTCAGCCTAATGGAATCTGCCAATTACTGAGGTCAGAGATGGTAGAGCTTGAAAAACAAGTGATAAAGGAGACCATGCCCACTAGATGTTGCATTCCCTTCAGTGAGGACATCATGGAAGAGCAACTTCATGCTCATTTTCGAGCACCTTTGCGCTTACCTGCTTATGATGGTACTGAAGGAAGTGGATCATCCTGGGAAGCGCGGCGGAAGCGCGAAAAATTAAAAAAAATTAAATTCCAATCTCGGGGTGTACCCTTAATCTTTTTTCGGATATTTGGTGTATTAATCACAAATCTAATCATGCAATTAAGCTAATGAATCAAAGAAAAACGAAAGCATGAGTAAATATATAGTTAACTTTTATTTTTCTCCTCCGATCAGCAATACGTGTAGATCTCATCTCCAGCGTTCGTCTACGTTAGACTCCAATGTAGGAGACCTCTAATATTTCCCACACCACACTAAAAGGTTAGATTTACTCTTGTGCTAGCAAAGATTAAATCTGTGGGAAGAGAAATCAAAATCACACTATGAATTACTGTGTTTCGATCTCCTTCGTTCTTCACTTGGTTCTAAACCAAGATGAACTTCAAGAGAGGGAGGAGAAGAATATTTTGTTGATTCTTGGGGGGAGAGAGCACGAAATTTTGTGTGTCAAAAACAACAAACATCGGCTAGGGTTTTGTGTGTTGGAGAGTTGGAATGAAAAGGTTGAGATATGGAAGGAGACCTAGTCTTCCAACTTCCACATCTTTCTCAACCACTTCCCAAGACTTCTCTACCACTTCACACACTCCTTTCTCAAGAAATTTTCTAATATTTTTAACCCAAATTTCGGCTATTTTTTACCTATCAAATGTCAACATGGGCTAGAGCTTGATGCATTTTGAACCGAATTCAATTTACTTGTCTAACTAGTCAAATTGAGCCCATACACCATTTCTATTGGACTTAATTTTAATCCAATTAAATAAAATACCCAATAAAGAAAGTTCAAGTAAATATTTAATCCAATCAAGTATTTACAAGTTCAAAAAGACACTTAATTATTTAAATGAATCCAATCCACTTAATTAATTAAGCCCAATCAAGCATAACTAGTCCAACTAATTATTTTTAGCCCATTTCTAATTAATGAATCTAATTTACTAATTAGATAGGTCCATCTACTAATTAATTAATTGATCCAATCAACTAATTAATTACCCCAAGCTTCTTTTAAATTAATCTAATCAATTTAAAAGGGCTAAGACCAAAATTCAATTAATTCATTTAATTAAATTTTGAACTATCCATCTAATGAATTATTCCTCATAAATGATCTAATTATTTATACTCTCCAAAATTAAATTAGATTAATTCCAAATTAAATACCCTCGCCTTTCGTGAATTTGTGTGTGACTCTTTAGGTGTCACCCTCAGCTAGACTTGGGCAGGCTACCAATACAATTAATTAAATCTTATTTAATTAATCATTTTCGATTATCCCATAACCAAAAATAGCCCGTTACCATGGGTGGCCATCTAGCAACAGTCCATGACACTAAAGACTAGGCGAATACTGGTGTCAACATTCAAGCTCCGATTTTTATACGGATACGGTCCTACTCTCAATCGTCTCTCAACCTTAGTTTAGGGCAATAGAACTAGGTGTCGGTTCCCATCCTTAACTAGGCATTATATTGCATACTCGAGATGCGTTTACTCTACTGATCATCGTAGGAAATCCATTCCACTCGATCAATCGCTATTGCCATAAACTTGAAGAGTTTAAACCATCTGAGAGCACATAGGAGATTTCGTTGTCACACTACGGACAGGAGACAGATTCTTTCTTGGAATCCACTGTCCTCGCTACATACTCCGACTGCATTGGATAAGGCTTATGATGATCATGCCTCACGACACAACCACCTCTCGCCATATCTAAGATACAGTCTTTGTATGAATGTGACTGTAGTGATTCCTCAAGTTTGAGGACTAATTCGGTACTACTGGAATCGGGAATTCCAATCATACTGACCAAGCCTTAAGAGGCTTCTATATGACGATTCCCGCAAGTCAGTTCAGTTAGTCGACTACCTGGACAACTGACCCACTAAAACTGCACAGACGACCCACGTCGCGTGTCGATGAAACACGACTGCAGTACTTAGTGCAAGTCTCTATAGGACTCTCAATGCCCTATCTCGATGTCCTCGACTTGGAACGTTTTAGATTGACCCTCAAAAGCTGGTTTCATAGCAGCCAAACCTATGTGCAGCCCAACTCTGTGGGTTTAACCTTTCGGCCTATGGGCATTTCATTGTGTCATTGAAATCCCATTCAATATCAATGGTAAGCACAACAAAAACTGACTACCAACTTAATGAATTTCTACCGTATTCATCAGTTTAATATTATTTGATAAAGATTGTCGAATGGCAAACAACCAATCCAATTGGCTTTTGGTCACCCATTCCAGTAGGTACCACTGATCTAGCTGAGCATATCAATAAGTTTGAAAATGTAGCTCTGCTGCATAAGTATACTGATAGCATTAAATGTTGTGTCTTTCTTACTATACTAACAAATTATGCCCAGCAATGGTTCGACCAGCTTCATCTGGATCAATTAGATCTTTTCCATAATTTAACTCCCTCTTCCAGCTAGAAGCATGAAGTATAAAAAATCGGTTATTAGCCTTTTTAGGGTTAAGCAAAAGGAGAAGAAGACTCTAAGGGCCAACCTCTAGTGCTTCAACACATCCATCCTTGAGGTCCCAACAACTCACAAGAGATGCTAGTGAGAGTTTCTATTCACCCAAGGACTGTTAGTGCATTCACCTGAAGATTCCATGGAGGCCCTTTTTTTAAAGTTTCTAGCTAAGAAACCAGCTACTAACTTTCTAAATGTGTTGGCTCGGGCCAAAAAGTACACGAATCTAGAGCACGCCTGGCTGGTGAAAAAGAGCAGTAGTGATAAGCAAAAGGAGAATAAGTTGTTTTTTTCCTGCAAGAGCAGGGGAGAGCCTAAGGGACACTTCAACCCCCTTAATCTAAAGAACGACCACTAGACCCCACTCATCACCAGCCCGGCTAGAATGCTTATTGCGATTGACTAACATCCTACATTACAATGGCCTAAAGGTTCAAAAGAAAGTCCATAGCTCCCAAAAAATCTAAATATTGCATGTATTGCAGGCAGAATGGACATGACACCAATATGTGCTGCCAACTGAGGCAAGAGATAGAAAAGTTTATACAACCCGGCTACCTGAAGGAATACGTGGACAAAGAAAATAAGCACGAATAGAAGAAAGAACGCTTTTACCGCAGCAGCTCTTGCAAGAGCAAGGATCAAATGGAAGATCTCTAGGAGGTTTTCTCAACCATGGAAAGCTTATAACCTCAGGAAGTTTTATTCCTGAAATCCTTACTCCCTATTTACAGTTTGTTATTCTTGTAATCAAATACTATCTCACACGAATAAAGGCAATTCTTACTTCCTATCTTGTGTTATTCGCATGCTCAAGTTGACAGCTCTTGCTGACTCTAGTAACCCTCTGTCACTTGTTGGTGCATGCTTTTACATAAGTCATCCTTAGCTGGTAATAGCATTTACATAAACTGCCACCAGCCGACACACGTTCCTAATAAGTCACCACCAGACGGTGCACGCTCTTAATAAGTCGCCCTTAGTTGGCGCACACTTCCAATAAGACACCCCTAGCTGGTGTACGCACTTTTCTAAGCTGTCACCAATTGGTGCATGCAGTTACATAAGCCGCCACTAGCTAGCGCACGCATCCAACTCAATTATCACCAGTTGGCATATATATCTTAGTGACAGCTGCCAGCTAACACACTCACTTCAGTTTCCAACTGCTTTCTATTAGCACATCGGTTTCAACACAATGCTAACAAAGCCTACTTTTGGCTAACTTACTACTTGAGTCCTGTCCTTACTCATTTGCTATGAGATATACTCACTCCTACTAACGAAGTCACATCTTCATCGCTAATGATAGTTGCAGTTGGAATAAGTACGCATGCATCATTTGGGCAAAACATGTCAATATTTCTTGACCTATAACAAGTTGCTTAAACCTACAGACTTGTCTCAGTAAAGGCCTATCTACTTGGGTTAAGAATTATCTTACCTACTTGCCTAGTATTCTAGCTAAACTTGTATGATAAAGCATCCCCTTTAATTATTTGGGTAACTTATACTAGCAAGAGACGGAAAAACCTTCCCCACTTATTCTGCTTAGCATTACTCTAACACCTACACGAAACATTCTTACAAAGCATATAAACTGGGCATTTCTCAACTAAGTATTCGTACCAACCTGCAGGAACAACAAAGCATAGTAGAAAATTCAAATAGCCAAGAGAATTGAAAAAACTCCTAGATCCGTGCACTCTAGTTCCTTTGGGTAGAAGGATTCTCTAGCTAGAATCATTTAGTTGGTCAACATTACTCAAGCAGCTTAGCTAGATTCGTCCTACTGATGAGCATAAAAGGCCTTATATTTTTTGCAGGATATCCTACCTACTCCAGCAGTCCAACTCTATGATTTCCACTCCTGGAGTGGGGGGAGTGATGATGCCCCCTAAACCTTTCATGGACTAAGACCACAAGTAAATCACACCAGCCCAACTAGTTTCGAGCCCAATTGGTCCATCAGTAGGGAGGTAAGGCCCATAGATTTACTTCATATTTCACTAAACTAGCAGGCCCAAGAAAAAAGTTCATTTCAAACGAACATGTCATCATACAAGTGAACAAACATGTCATATATCTTGCCAACACATCAATACATGTCATACTAAAAAATCTCACTTAGATTCGAACAGATTGGACGGGAATTGAGTTGATAAGCCACTAGTAACAGCTTTCTGAAAATGTCGGCAAACCTGGCATGACTTGGTAAATAGTCATATCTCTTTTAATAATTATTCGACTCACAAACGGCTTTTTTCATAGCCAACTCAAAAAGCTTTCCAAAGGCGTATGGCACTCTACAACCACCCTCCAAATATGCTCTGTACATGCCTATAAATAGAGGTCTTGTACAATCATTTGGTAACATCAACTCTCACTTATTTTCTCTCAAATTTCAGGCTATTATAATCTTATATTTTGCGCCCCACACAAATATATACACTTTATCATCTTTACCTATCATTATTCTCACTTTGATTCAATTTTTTTTTTATTCTTTTTCAATAAAATCATTACTAGCTCAAGTAATAGAATGCTAAACTTTATTTTGTAGAGTTAGTTCCCATTGATCTTAGGATTTTCTTTGAAGATCCTTCAACCTCATGGTGTGGCAAAATATTTGGTACGTCAGTCAACCTTATTTACTATATATGCATCTTTTAAATTCATGTATCTTTCTACTAGGGCCAACAAGTCATGGAAATCATAGACGAGCTTCTTGACCAATGATTCAAAGAGAGGTCCAATGCGAAGTCCATGTGTGATAATGTTGACCAGTATCTCTAGGTGAGTGGCTAGAACATCCAGAATAGTTTTATCGAAACATCGGACCTACGGCCTAAAGGTTTTTTTTTTTACTCCTGTGTACTCTAAAAAAGTTGATAGTCGATCTTTGGTACTTCTTGTTGCTAGTGAACTAGGATAGAAAAAGGGAGCTAATTTTTTTTTTCAAATGATTATACTAATACAGAGCTATTAGGTCAAGAGTTGAAGTGGGGACATTGAGACCCTCTAGTATTTGCAGTGGAAGTGAATAGTTTAATCTGATGCAACGTGTAGGGAAGTATTTTCCTTGAAAGATTCATTACCTCCATTATCTAAACTTACCATTTCTCATGTCTCTAGTTTTCCCACGATGGGACCAACATTCTAGGATCGAACGTCTTCCACAAAAATTTTAAAATTAACGGGGGACTAACCTACAAAATAAATATTAGCACTTTTGTGCTTGAGTTAATAAGAGTTTATTGAAGAAATAAAAGAAAAAAACTCGAGATAATATAAGAATAAGGGTTGAAATTGATGTTAAAGTGATGAAATTGTGTGGAGTGCAAAAATAGCTTAGAAACCGAGAGAGAATAAGAGTTAGAGTGTGATAGAATGTATTATCAAAATGAATACACAAAGATTCAATTTATAGACAGACAGTATAGCAAGATTTGGAAAAAAAAAAAAGTGGTTATGGTGAATCATGCACTATTGGAAAGTGCACGTGTCAGCTACTCAATAGAAAAAACAATTCGTGAGTTGGACATATCTAAACGAAGATATGACGTTTTGATTGAAACTTGCCCAGTCTATCCGAGAATCCTGAAATCTGTTACTTGTTAATTAAGGAATTAATTCCAGTCAGATTACTTGGACTTATGTGACATGTCGTCCCTGGTGTATGCTAACAGGCAAAATCTCACTTTTTGGTCTCGAGTTTTACGGAGTTAACATTTTTTGTTCCAAAACCCTAAATTTTTAACACTGTTGGTCCAATTCCATTAAATTTTGACGGAAACAGCACATGATTTGACATGTGCCGTTGGTCAAAGGAGTCAATGGTCAGGGGGTTGAGACGGGCTGAGTTAACTCAAAAGGGGGCGAGTTGGCTGGCAGTTGAGTGCTGAGTTGTGGAAACTTGTCTGAGTTGTGGATTGCTGGTGGCCATGTCCGTCGAGGGGGTGGTGATTGAATCTAAACCAAAGGGATGATACGCCATGTGAAGGCGACGACAGGGGTGGCAGCCCGCCGAAGAAACGGCCGATGGCGGTGGAGAAACAACAAAGAATGGAGAAGTGTGTAACGAAGGAGGAGGGGTTGTGGTGCGGCCAAAATGTTGATGGAAATTGATGGGTAAAGGTGCAATGCACTTCTCGGAAGATGGGCAAGAAGATGGTGGTGGTCCGGTGGTGTTAGACCTCCGACAGGCGGCGAATTGATGAGGAATTTGAGGTGGAGTTGGAAACGGGATCTGATAAAATGGTTAAGGAAAATGTGATATGATTGGAAGGAAATGATCACCTGGAGGAGAGGATTCGAGTGGTGAAAGCGGCGCCGGAAAATGTAGATAGGTAAAGTTGGAGAAAAATGGCCGAATTTTGACTGGCGAGTAGAGACACGTATGACCTCTGATCACCACATTTTCGGCTGCGGTAGAAAGAGCGGCGAGACGCGACTCCGTTGAGGGTACACGTGGCCGGAGACTCCTTTGACTAAACGGCACGTGTTCCATCAAAACTTAACGAAAACTGGACCAACATAGTTAAAAATTTAAAATTTTAAATCTAAAAGTGTCGAGCCGTAAAGTTTTAACAAAAAAAATAATAATGACCCTATCTAATAAAACTAAAAATGAGAATTTGTTTATCCTAACTTAATTTGCTGGATTGAGCCAATTTTTTGAATTTGCCATACCAATAAGGATGAAAATATACTATAAACTTAATACTTTTGCTCAGTGAGGGTCCACTCCTTACCGTTTGACAAGGAAATATATTTAAAACGCATCACTACCTATAAGTAAATTGTTAGGTCAATTGGTATTTGACCCAATCTCATTAATTATAGGAAATATTATACAAACATCCCTTTAAATCTAATTATACAAATATCATCATCAAAAGTAAAATCATATGTTACAGAGACCTTAGTTTTTATTCCAGTAGAAATGTCGATATAAATTACAATTACAATTACGAATATGGGATGAAATATGTTTGTATAATTAAGCATAACTTCAAAAGAATGCGTCAGCAATTTATTTCGTATTGATGCAAACTGGACCACTTGAAGAGAATCAAACTGTAGGTCCAGACAATGAGAATTGAGAAGCTGTAGTAGTAATATAATACTAAGTAACAACAAACATAGTATTAGTGTTCAAAATCTCATTAAAATCTGGGAAAGGAAACATTATAAAATAAAGTAACATTTCACTGCACTGCCTTCCTACCTAGATGTACAAAGCAAAAAAGACTAAAGAAAGGGGAATAGAATCAGCCACACATTTCCACTCAAAAGGGGAATCAAATTCCCTGCTCTTTTTCCCCACTGGAGGAGCTGTGTCCAGATCAAAGTAAGAATCACCCTTCAGCCTTCCCCCACCTCACATTCTTAGCCACATCAAACCGGAAATCAGAAGAGTTACGGAGACCCAGACGAGCGTACAAGTGCCGCTCTGAGATGGTAGTTTCGTGCCAGCACTGCCGTCTGTGTTGGTGAATCCACTTCCTGTTGGTCCAAGACCGAAACCTGGTGTCATGGTTGAGCCCGGAACAGTGCCCGGGTTGGTGTTACCGGGTGGCACAGTTCCTGGGGTGGTGCCCCCGACCGGTACAGTGCCTGGGGTGGTGGTGCCGCCCGTGGTTGGAGTGGTTGGAGTTCCTCCAGTGATTGGGGTGGTCGATGGTGTCGTGCTGCCTCCGGTGCTACACAAGATTTCAATAAAATCAAGCCGATTTACAAGTCATACAGAACAGGAATATGAGTGATAAAAACTACAGCCAAGCCGAAACGGACCGGCAAAGAACCAAAGTTCAATTAAAAAATGCATGAACAAAGGCATAATCAGAGATGGACTAGCTAAGGTTGTGTAGTTTGGCACCAAGACAAACAGACATAAATACTTAAGCATCAGCATCATGACAGCTCACATGATTACGTTGGCTTTTTTCGGCCAAACCTTAACCGAATACATTAATTATGAACTTAGAAGAGCAGGTAGGAATCAACCATCCCCTTTCAATTCTGCAAGAAGAACAATATTTTTAACTTGAAACTAACAAAAAAAACCATATGACACCTCCTCATTCCAACAACAGAAATTAATTTTATAACACCTACCAAGAATCTGAACAAACTGCATGTTTTCAGCCACTGCAATTGTAAATGAGAATAGTTCAACCACAAAAGCTTTAAACTTCTACACGGGAACGTAGAAAGACCTTAAAAATACCACTGTCTTCCTCTTCTATTGTTGCTGGTAAGGAAGTTTGAATTTCCCAATCAAGAAGACAGCCTAATAACTTCATAAAACAATTTCAATATCTAAAAAGTGTGTACATCTTTAACTCAGATGTTAATGCTGATTTGCAAGTCCAATTATGACAAGACATCCAAAAAATTTCCTTTGCAAGGGAAAAGAACACATGAACAAACCTGGGATTGGATTGATACACACATCCACCACCACCTGAACCTGTGAATCATCACAAAGGACAAAAGAGGAACAGAGGTTAGCATCTGGAGATAAATGTTTTTTGGTGAATTTGAGGAGGGTTTATATTTTCCTTAAAGAGAGAGAGAGAGTTACTAGGGGGATTAGATGTAACTGTGGCAGTGCCCTGAAAATCACAGCTTCCAAGGATCTGGCCCTTCCTCTGGTAGTAACTATTAACAGCATAATTGCAGTGATCTTTAACAGTGTTTGGGTTAAAACAAGGCCCATTTTGGAGGATTGCTGAGCAATCAGCTCCAGCTCCACAGGCATAATCTATGTTCTTCTGAAGAACACTGTCACTCAAAGCAGTATTGCAAACACAATAATTTGCATCTGCAAAATCAAAAAAGAGGAAACCCAAACAGATCAAATGTCAGAAAAACCCATCATGAAGCCTCAAACCTTGCTTGAATACAAAGTTGTAATAGCAAGAACATTGAGTGAAGCCCTTGTGAAAGGGATGAAGGAAAAAGATCAAATCTTTTCACAAGCCCTTTTGCCTGCCCTTCAAGAAAGGGAAGAATAGAAGGAACCCTTCATTTTTATCACTTTCTTCCCCCCTTTTTTCCCTCCTTACTACACACTACATAGTACTATTAAACTACAAAGGACGAACACAAGATGAAAACCCACATCAAATTTTCAATTTTTCTTTTAAGTAAATAAAGCTATGAACTTTACCTGAATGACCAGCCAAGCCCAAGAACAGAACTAAACCCACTACAAAAACAGCCATAATTACTCAAGAAATCACAAGAAAAAAGATGGCTACAACTCTTTTCACTCAAGCTGGCCAGTGAAACCAACAAACCCCAAAACACAAGAGAGAGATGAGAGAGAAAGGAAAGAGTGTAGATGTGGGGAGTGGAGATTTCTAGACAGGAAAGATGAGACTGACGGTGCCGAGGTATATATATACATGTACATACATTTGATGACTGAATTTAGACAGTATTATTATATTATTATAGTTCTCAAAAGTGTTTTTCGGGGATTGAGGATTAGCAAAGCTCAAGAAGCCTTTGTCGTCTATACTGAATGTAGACGTACTGCGTACATGTGTATGTATGTATGTGTGTGTTTGGCATTTTTAACATTAACAAAACCTATTTTCTACTCTCTTTTCTTTTTCTCTCCTCCTTTTGAGATATTGTTGCAGAAAAAATCAACTCGAATCTTCTATCCCCATTTTGATTCAATTTGAATGATCTGCAACATTCCTTGCGTTGCATTTGATGTGACAAATTGATAATGTTTTTTTAGTTTTGAATTCTTGGAATATGGTGTGTGAAATTTAATAAAAGATTAAGGATGAATTTGGATTTGAAGGAAAAAAAATTATAAAAATGTTTTCATTTGTAATGCGTCTATATTTATTAAATATGGTCCAAAATTAAAATTGAATGATTTAAAACATTAAATTTAGAATCATCCATATATATTTAAAAAAAAATTGTTATGAGGATTTGAAATCCATCAATCCAAATACAGCTTTAAAGAAATTCAAAGTTTGAAATTTTTAGTTAATAAATTATTATATATGAGATAATTTTACAAATATGTGCTTTGTAACTATTAATCATAAAATAAATATATAATCATGATCTGCTTATACGTTAAGAGGACATTATCTGGTTGAATTCATATTAAAGTTGATATGTTATGTATTGGATGTATAGATGATTGTCATATATCTTTTTATTTTTAAAGTTGAATATGTAATAAGTATTTAACTATTCGTTGAATTTAATATCGAATATAGAATCTACAAGATCGACTCAATAGCTCATACAACTAAATTATCATATATCGTTATATGTAACACCGAACATTCAGTGTTATCTAATCAATGTGGCTTGCGACTTGATTGATGTCCTGTTGTACGAGGTATTGTCCAATTTGACTTCGTATGAGTCTCATAAGTTTGTCATAAAAATACGTCTTGCTAGAGAGAAGAAACACTACAGGCAATGTGGAACGTCTGCCTACATTATCAGCTTCCCAAACGAGGAGCTTGGAAGGGACGCATGGTCTTGTTCCCACAGATGTTGTCAAATGTGGTTTGCGACTCAATTGATGCCCCGTTGCGAGATTCACTATCCACACTAGCGGTCCAGATGAGTTTCAAGGGTTTGTCCTAAGAAAATGTCTCGTTAAGAATATGACATTTTATGATTGATAAGCCACTCAAACTTCTCATTTGCAATTAATAGACCCTTACCTACATCACTTATATTAATCTATAAACTATAATTTGAGAATTTCTCCAATAGAAGAAAAAAAATATCAAAATAGTTATTGGATTCATATAATTTAATAAAGAAATTCTTGTGCAAGAAAAGGGTCCCCCACACTAGGGTTTCTATTTGCAATCTTCTTCATTGTCATGTCACTATAGGGCACCATTATGCCTGGCCCCTTTAGTACAAGCATCTAATTCCATGCTACAACTCATCCTACCCCCCCCCCCCCCCACCCATCCCCCCCACCCCCTAAAGTAATCAATATCTATATTAGTATGTGATATTTTGTACTAATTGAGGTGAAACTTTTATAATGTGAACATAAGATCATTAAACACCGCCTAACTAATACTTTCTAAGAATTTAATTTATCCTAAAAGATTAAAAATCTTAATCTAAATGCAAATACAAAAAATAATTTAAATATAAATACGATCAGTATAATAATCTCTCTGAGTATGATTATAAAAATCAAACTTGCTGTGGAATATTCAATTCAAGTTGTGACTTAATTATACATAATAATTTCGATTCATTTACATGTCGATCAGATCATCACGACACAAAAAAAAAAAAAAAAAATCAAATCAGGTTTGGTCCAACCAAATCATTCACATAACAAGTATGATATAATTGTCATGTGATTAATCATTTTTTTGGAACTGTACATCAATCACAAGATAAATATATTACAATTATCATATATTTAGTTCGAGTTTGATCAAACTCGATTTGATTTAGAATTTTCCAGGACAGAGTTATAGATATGAGAAAAAAGGGTCAAAGAGGCAAAAGATTCAAAAGTAAAAGTAAGAAAAATATTTAGCTTTTATGTGTCCTTGGGGTGTAAAGCTACAGAAGGAATATGTGACTTTAATGTGGAGATCCTTGCTTCAATTCGCACATACATGCATATATACATTTTAATTAATAATTTCATATTATAACAATTCTAATTATTACAACCCTTTTTTAGATATATATTTCAATTATGAATATACATTATAAAAATAATTAAGAAATCAAAATCTTCTCTATAAAGTGGGATAACAATTTTTTTATGTTAATGTAGTACATAAGATAAGGGGAAAAAATTTAGTCCATTAACTTGGTTCTCGTTCAATTTGATCCACTAACTATGATAATTATCACATTTTATACACTAATTTTGAAAAATACTTCAATTAGGTACTCCGGTGGCTGATTTGTCCAATTTTGGCCGAAAATTAATGATGTGGAAGGTAATTAATTATTTGTCCGGCAATGACGTAGCTAATATGTACATTGGACATTCTCTGTGGCATAATTATATTTAAATATATACATAATTATAAAATAAAATTATTTATATAATTTAACAAAAAAAAAAAAAAATACATCACTACCCTAAAAAAAAACTAACTTCCTTGACTCATTATTTATGCATGCATATAATAAATAATTTTGTATATATTAAAATATATTATAAATTAGAATAAAATATATAACTCAATATATCTGCTTTAAAAATATATATATATTGAAAAAAATATGCAAATTCATAAAATTATATATAATTACAAATAATTATATTATAAATACTTATAGATTACAAAAATATAATTATTATTTTATATAATAATATTATATAGATAGAAATTGCATAAAATTATAGATAAATATACATAATTTTACTATAGATAATTATTTTATTTAATTATAAAAGTATAGATAAAAATGCCTAAACTATTAATTTATTATAATACAAAAAATTGTGGTAATTATAAAAAAAATTCTTATTTTATATCATATAATACATAAATTATAAAATTAAATATTAAAAATTGTTATTTTATAAATAATTATAGATTAGACAAAATTATTATGTTATATAATATAAATTTAAAAAAAAAATAACCGCAAGCGAAGGGGAGTGTCGCCGCCCCTACCACGCTGTTGCCCACTGGCGCCCAGTTGTGCCTAGCTAGGCGACGGCGCGTCGCCCCCCTCTGCTAGGGAGGCAGAGGTGGATCGGGGTCAGGGTTAGGAATTTTTTTATAAAATTTATATTATTATATAAATAATTTTATTTTATAATTTTATATATTTATATATGCCATGTAAAATGTCTAATGTATTTCTTTGCCACATCAGACAATGACATGTTTTATTTCGTAAAACAAGTAAGCAATTAATTGACACATCATCAATTTTCTCGTGATAACTATCATAGTTAGATGACTAAAATTGAACGAGAACCAAGTTAATGAACTAATTTTTTTTTCCTATAAGATAATTATTTCATTTTTATTTATGCGTTTTATGGTGAAAGGATAAATTAATTAAGATATAATTGACATTCAATGTATAACTAATTACAATATTAATAAAGTATTAATTGCCTATATCAAAAGCTTTTGATTATTTATAGAAGTTTGAAACTTACGTCTCAATTTTCTTGATTAATTAGTTTACGTGATTACATATACCACAAATATCATCACATAACAAACTTACAATAAATTAATAATTATTATTACAGATAAAATATTATTGTTATTTTCTATACTATATAAAAAAGAAAAGCCCTTTTTCACTCACAAATAGCAGTTATTTTATACCGCGATATCAAAATTTTAAATTACAAATATCCCTATTTACTTTCAACCACCATGCTCAAATTCTTTTTCTCATTTATATTATCTATAATATCATTCTATATTAATATGAAAAATTCATTCACACTAATTTTTTTTGTATCGAGAATATTCTTAAATTAGTTTTATTTTATTAAAAATATAATGTATTGATTTATATATATTATTTTTTTATAATATATTTTAAAATATAAATAATTATTTATTATATGCACGTAGGAATCACGTGCCATAACATTTAGTTAAATTAAATGAATTCACAATTTATTGAATTCAAATTCATAATCTTATAATTATAACTTCCCCTGACAAACACACATTTGAAGTTGAAATTTTTGTGAATAAATTATTGAAGGTCCAAACAAATTGGTTAATTATTTGCTTCTAAATTAAATTCCATAATTGGGCTTTATATATTTTATTAAGATAATAAATTTGCAATAAGTTCATATCAAATTTAGGTCTTATAAATTAATACATTTGATGAATTAATCTATTAAAAAAGTTATATATATATATATATATATATATAAGCATTCTTTTTTTTTAGCGATTAATTGCATCAAGGCACATTTAATTACGATCGTTAGGAGATTGGCTCACCAAAAAGCCGATAGTATTCAAGGTCAGTGTAAACGAATTGTAAGTCGAAACTCTAGTTTTAATGCGTTTAAAAAAGAGCCTTCAAAGTTCGGAGCACAATATACACACATACAACAAGGCACAACAAATGCAGAATCATCCAAGTCCAAAGCTTCTAGCACGACGAAGCGCTGCTATCACGGGATTCCCTATATTCCTTTCTTGACATCAAATTCTCAAAGCCTTGATATCCATTTGAAAGTAATCGTAATTTGTCATAAGTTGGGAGGAAATTACGCATCACATTAGAAAACAAGCTTCCAACTATTAAATCGAAACCTGGAAAAAAAGAAAAATATGGATAATTTTATTTGGGATAATTACACTCCCATTTTCTGAGGTTCAGTGTAATTACACGTAGACTCCCCCTGTAGTTTGAAAAATACATCTAGCACTCCTAAGGTTTGTTTTTGTCTAACGAATAAGTCCCCCGTTAGTTAAGATTCACGAATTTGCTGATACTAACAAAAAAATTTAAAAAAAAATCTATATTTACACCCAATTGACTTATTATTGACTTATGATAGGTTGAATACATTTTTTTATTATCAAATCACCCACATACGTCTTCACGCATTAATGCATGTGAGCATGTATATCTTCACCGTTATAAGGATATTTTAATACAAAAAAATTAATTGACGTACAATAAGTCAGTTTTTGATCAATAGATGGTAAATATTAATTTTTATTTAATTTTTTTATTAATATCAGCAAATTTGATGAGTTTTAATTAACGGAGGGACTTATTTGTTAGACAAAAGCATACCTCAAGAGTGCTAGATGTAATTTTCCAAACTATAGGAAGTCTACGTATAATTACACCAAACTTCGAGGGAGGGAAGTGTCATTTATCCCTTTTTATTTTTAGAGATGATAACATTGTGATTTAAATTTACAAAACAAAAAAAGTAATCTATCCGTAATTTTCGAATACTGTAATACTTTTACAGACAAAATAATTTGTGCGAGTACACTCTATTAATGATTTAAAAATTAACTCCACCTACAAATTTCTCTTTATGCATAAAATTGGTTATCCCACTAATTAATTAATCATGGCATAACGATGATTACTTGTAGAAAATCCAGAGCTATTTTTTGGGCTTTAAACGAATAATGATTAAATATATGATGGATGTTTGAATTTGTGGGTTTTATGGGGCCCTTTTACTTGTCTCTATCTGTTTATCTTTTCACCCCCATTTACTTTGGAATCTAAGATTAATACCCTTGTAACTAAAACCCAAAAAAAAGAAAAAAGAAAAAAGAAAAAAAGAAAAGCAACAATTTAACCTAACGGATATAAATAGATAAGCCCCGTTTACTTTGATGTATAAATCTGTATAAAAAGTTATTATAGGTCAATACAGTGCTACTTTATTGTTTGCGGGCACAGCTATAAACTAAAGCTCTGTATTAATTGTTGTTACACTTGAATAACCAATACCACTTTGGGAGGTGGTATAAAATTAGACCAAATGTGAATAACCATTGTACCCTCGAATTTGACTGAATAATAATAATAATAAGGGTAAATTACAATGAGTACCCCTAAAATTTACCTTAATTACAAACCTCCTTGTTGTTTAAAAAATTACAAATACTTCCCTCAAATTACAAATACCCTCCTATAATGAGTTGTCACAAGAGGGTATTTGTTAGAATATTTATAATTTTAGGGTATTTATAATTTTCAAACAATGATGGGGTATTTGTAATTATCACAAACTTTAGGGAGCATGTTGTAATTTACCCTAATAATAATAACAACAACAACAATGATAATAGTAATTAAAAATAATAATATAATGATAATACAATAACACAACAATAACAACAATAATAATAATATTTTATTGTCTATTAAAGTTTATAAATAAAAGTTGAAAGGTAATTTTCATACCAAATGCATATGAATACATCAAAGTAAATACTTTATACAAAGCTAACTAATTTATTCATATAAACAAACACCTAACTAATTATACAAAGCTTTGTTATAATTTATTGAGTAAAATATAATCCTATCATTTATTTAATACGATTCTCAAAATAAATGGAACCATACTATACTATATAATTACGATCATGGTGTATGAAAGCGAATACAATAAGATAGACACAATACAATTTAAATAATGAATATGACACTCTTTCCATTTTTTTTTTTTTGAATTATTAACATACTGCATAATTTATATTAAAATAACTTCAAGAATGCTATTCTTAATGGTATATTTTACATGTTATCATTAAAAATTGCAATTTTGGTTTCAAAGTAAGATAGTTTGTAATATTAGTTTTTTATTTTTTAAAATAGTCAATATTAGTTTCACATTTTAGGAAAACATTGCAAATTTAGTCCCATCGTAAAAAAATACAATATTTGGAACTAACTTTGCAGCCTTTTTCTAAAGTATGGGACTAATATTGTAACGGTGAGACTAAATTTGCAATGTTTTCTTAAAGTATGGGACTAATATGTAATGGTGAGACTAAATTTGCAATGTTTTCTTAAAGTATGGGACTAATGTTGACTATTTCAAAAAGTATAAGACTAATATTACAAACCACCCTATATTTTGAGATCGAAATGCAATCTTCTCTGTATCATGCTTTTACATTTTCAACCAACATAAAATTGGACTGTCAAATTGAGACTCACACATCACAACATGTCAAATCAAATAAGGGATAATAGATGGAGGAATTAGTTATCAGGGAAAATTGCACTTTTGGTCCCACAGGACATAAGGTGTTGCACATTTGGTCTCATAATTTACAACCTCAGTACTTTTAGTTCCATAGGACTGAAAAATTACTGCACTTTTGGTCCAAGTGCTAACGCGGCGGTTAAAAAATCAAATGGGAATCAGGGGTTAATTAACGAAGTGCTTTTGAAACCCACTCACATGCGTCTCACGTGGGAAGAAGTCAACACAAAGGTCAAAAGAAAAAATATTCTCTCAGTCATTCTCTCTTCTCTCTCTCGTCGTTCTCTTCTCTCCCCCAAATTGAAAAAACCCTAACTTTCTCTCTTCCAAAAATTCTCCAACAAATCTTCCAAATCTCATAAATTAATCGGTTGATACTGAAGTATTGAGTTGCTAAAAGACACCAAAGGACGCTGAAGGTGGTTCGTGGCCATGGCTTGATGAGAGAAGCCTTAACCACTCCCACCTTTTGCAATACGGTGAGTTAAATTTTATTTAGGCTTTGTTATATTTTTTCCGTTTTTTTGTGTTTTTGGTGCTGTGTGAAGCACGATAAATATTTTTTTTTATTACATGTTTGTGCTCTGTGAAGCAGATGACATATTTTGTAAGACGTTTCTGTTTAGGAAAGATATTGTGCTCTGTTCTGAACCTGTTTGTGCTCTATTTTCTATCATATTTTAATGTAAATATTGCACACAATATATGTTCACATGTGCTCTGTTTGTGCTCTGTGAAGCACGAGATCCTTTTTTGTTATGTATTTTGTGCTCTGTGAAGCACGATAATTGTTCAATTTTGTTGTATGTTTGTGCTCTGTAAAGCATAAGAAGTACTATTTTTTTTTATATGAATAGGTTTAAAAAAAATATGTTCTTTTTTATGTGATGAGTAATTATAATTTCTATTAATGGTGTTGTATTGTTTTGTATGTTGGTTATGTAAAATAAAATATTGTTGTATTGTTGGTTTCTATATTGGGGTTCAGATGGTTTTTTTTTTTTCTTTGTTTCTTTGTTGGTTTGTTGCAGTTGTTAATGATAATTATGTAACTCTAAGAATACATAACGGTGGGAACTAGTACATACTCCAGTTCCTGAGTATGTAGGAGGGTCTGTAAGGGTATTTGATTATGTGGATGCATCTGAGTTATCAATCTCAATTTTAAATAAATTATGTGAAGCAATAGGTTATTTGGGTGACAAAAAGTACTACAGAATTGATAAAATATGTAATAAGTTCATTCAAATTTTGTATCAAACTGACATTTTGCAGTTTTGTGGTACTTACCAAATCAATAGGGTATTGGGAAACAATATTTAAAATATTGGATATTGTGGCTGAGGGTACTGAGGGTGATGCAGTTAGGGGTGGGGAGGGTGAAAGGGGTGAGACAATGAGGGGTGGGGAGGGTGATGTGGCAGATGCAATGAGGTATGGGAAGGGTAACAGGGAGGTTGAGGTAGTTGAAAAATGAATGATAGGATAAGTGTGGAAATTGAGAATGATGGGTTTAGTGATAGCGTAGAATTTGATGGTAATGACATTGATTTAGAAATTGATGTTGAAGGAGAAAAGAATGTTGATGATGATGCTGAAAATAGAGGGGATGGCTGGGGATGCCTCATTTAATTCTGAATTTACATCATATGAGGATGTTATAGGAACTGGGATGATTTTGAAAGTGAGTATGAAAATGAAGTGGGTGATGGCAAAACAGTGTTTAATGCATCTGAAAAATATGATCCTAATTTTAAAATTGGGATGATTTTCAGTTCAAAATCTGATTTTAAAGATGTTGTGTATGGGCATGCTGTTAAAACAAGAAGAAGCCTGAAAATTACAAAAAATGATAGTAAGAGAATATATGTCAGATGTGATGGGGAAGGGTGTGACTAGAGGATAAATGTTTTGAAAGTGATAGGTGAAACCACATTCTAGATAAGAGAGTATAATTTTGTGCATACATGTGCAAGATCTTTCAATGTGAAAAATGTGAATAGTGGATGGCTGTAAAAAAAATATGAAATTTTTTTCAGAACTAATCCTAATAGAGTTGTTAAGGGGTGCAAGAAAGATGTAATATAAGACATTAGGTGTAATGTCTCAAAGTACCAAGCATACAGAGCCAAAAGAAAGGCATTAAATGCTATAGATAGTGCAGCTGATGATCAATTTGCCTTTCTATGGGATTATGCTGAAGAATTAAGGAAAAGTAACCCCAAGTCTAATGTGATCATGATGATGACAGATTCTAATGATGGGAATGTTAACAAAAAGTTCGCTAATTTTTATGTGATGTTGATGCATTGAGGGTGGGGTTCCTATCAGGGTGTAGACCAATTATAGGAGTTGATGGTTGTCACTTGAGGGGCCACATGGTGGGGTATTGTTAACTGCAGTGTCAATTGATCCAAACAATAATTTATACCTTTTGGCATATGCAATTATATCTGGGGAAACAAAGAAAGCATGGGAGTGGTTTCTGGGGTTGTTAAAATCTGATTTGAACATGGTAAGGAAAGATGTTTACACTTTTATAAGTGATAAGCAAAAAGGTTTAATACTTGCATTATTCCAAGTTCAAACAAAAGATATTATGTGCGGCATTTGCATGGAAACATGAAAGTAACAGGCTTTAAATGTCTGGCATATAAATATGCAATGCTGTCAGGCTGTCTCTATAGAATCTGAATTTAAGGTGAGAATGGAAGTAATAAAAACTAAATGAAAGGGTGGTTGACTAGTTAAGTGATAAGCCTCCAGTACATTGAAGCAGGGCTTTTTTCAATACATTTCCAAAATGTGACATATTATTGAATAGTGTTTGTAAGTCCTTCAAACAGTTGCATCCTAGAAGCAAGAGAGAAACCATTTTTAACAATGCTTGAGTGGATTGGGAAATTTATTATGTTGAGACTGACAGAAAATAGAGACAGGGCTGAGAAAAAGTGGTCTGACAAAAAAATTTGTCTAAAGATAAGAAAAATACTTGACAAAAATATGGACAAAGCAGCTGATTGCATTCCCATAAAGTCAGACCAATATAACTATGAAATATCTTGTTATGATGGGGCAAGGTATGTGGTCAATTTGCATAAATTTTAAAGTAGTTGCAGGAAATGGGATTTGACCGGCATTCCATGTAATCATGCCATGAGTACATGCAGTCAAGTCCTTGATCTAGAGGATTTTGTTAATCCATGCTACAGTGTGCAAATTTTTAAAAGAGTGTACCGGTATGCAATCATGTCTGGAAATGGCCATAAGTTGTGGGCTCAACAGGAAAATTATCCCTGCCTCTCTGCCGGTCAAACAAAATTTGGGAAGAAACACACGCTAGTTCATTCACCAAAAATATGCTCCAGAGATTTATTAATGGAGAATGGATTTTTGGGAAAGGTAAACGGGAAAACGGCGGGTTGAGTAGGGTCAATATTCATTTGAGGTACATCAAAATATCTTATTTAACTACATACAGTAGGAGGGCAAGACGAAAAAGAAAAAAAGTGAAAGGTGCTCACTACGTTTATCAACTCAGAGATTAGGTTCTCATAGATCCACGAGTCCGTAGCTTACACCGTGAAATGGTACCACTCCCGACTCTGTGGAGGTTACTAGCATCCAAAAGGATAGCCCCAGAAAAAAACTAACGTGTGTACACTAAGCTAGGCTTTATCAATTGTTTTCCATGCTTCTGATCTTGTCAATGTATATTAGCCCTTAAACTAAATGTAATTTATCATCTAGTTTTTTTTTCAGGCCAGGAGAAAATGGATTCTCTACTTGTAGAATACATATGTAATATATCTATAAGCTCGTAGAGTTTAAATATCTGTAAGTTAGTATCTTTTTGAGGTTAAAACGGAAAATTTCTGGTCTTTTTCAAAAACTGTTCTTAGTCGAATTATTTGTTTCATTACACTCACATATTGTTTCATGAACTATTTGCCGGTTGAGATTGGCATGGTCTGAAAAGAATTATATTATCGATTGAGATTGGCAAGTTCCAGGCCCTTCATTACACAAGGAATTTCCATTTAAGTTCAGGCAGCTCCGAGAAAGTTAGATGTTACTAGGAAGAACAGGGTAAACTCTTCCTTAATTTTAAAAGGGCATATTGGCACTTTTCACGGTTATGGACATTTTAGGGGGATGACATTTTTTTCTTTTTATGTGCGAGGGGTGGACTGCTCAGGCTCGGCGCGCTTAGGAGGCACATTTCTCATACTCTTTATCACGAGAATAAATAATCCCGATTATTGTTATTCTCGGATTGTTTGAATTGGCATATTCATGTGATAGAAGTAAAGTACAAAGATAACGGGTTTTTCTAATAATAACAAGTATTTGTTCGAAATGGATAAACATTGAGTGTTGTCAAACTTATTGGTATTCGGACTAACCTTTTGCCCAAGCTCGCAATTTGCAAACATAAAAAATGGAAGTTAATGCAACCAAGAAAAAGAAACCAAAATTGATTTTTAGTTAATATTTTTTTGGCAGTGTATTTGGTAACACATCTCCGCTCAACTTCCAGTCTTTTTGGCAAATCTTACAGAATGATTTTTGGCTCAATTGACAGACACTAGATCGACCACATCGCGGCCTCCCCTTGCGGCTTGTGCGGAGATGCTAAATTGTACTACGCATGTCTGTGCATCCAGTGCTGGAGTAGTTAGGTGGGATCTCGGAAAAAGGAAATGGCTTTGAGAACGAGAACAGGTTATTTGGCAAATTTACATGATTATTAAAGATGTAACAAACTGGTTCTAAAATTCTTAGTTCCTAAATTTTGTTATCTTTCTTCTGGCATCGAAAAAAATGATAGGGTATAATATCGTTATATTTCAGTAATGTAGTTAAGTTCTCTGGCCCGACACGAGACCAAATATCACCCGGCGCGTTTTGGCAATTTGCAACATTGGGTTAGACGCTTCTTCTTAGCGATAATTTAAAGGATCAATTATTCATGTTGAGGATTTATTTAAATTCGTAAGCTCACGTAGGCTCCAAAGGTGTTATAAGAAGAAGATCTTTATTGGGTCTAGAATTCTTTGTATAATTTAGATTTTGTCAGAAGTTAAGTGAGACATATATATACGGTTGTAACAAATATTCTATTTCATGTTCTAATGTTGTTTTCTATGCTTTTAATTTTGCAGGATGTGCAGTTTTTTTGTATAGGATGTCTTTTTGCTGTCTTTAGGTATGTCTCGCACAATGCACATAATAAATTAAAGATAATATACATTTATTTCATGAAGTAATATTGTTCTCTCATGTGAATTAGTGCATTTAAGCCTCGTCGCACTGATACTCTCATTTTTTTGTGGCAAAGATATTTTTTTATCCTCTACTCATAATTGTGCCGCACACGCCCCCCCTTAGACTTTTTTTGCCTATTTTTCGGAGCTAAGACAATATTGTCATTTTTTATAGTGAAATACATGAAAAAATGACGCACTGCCTGCGGACTGGAAATCTTATAATAGAATAATTTGTTGGATTTTCTCTTTCTCACCGAAGAATTATTAGACCATTTTAGATTTGTGTGTTGTTGGATTAATAAACTCAAAATCCACGATAATTAAATTTCATCAAAAAATCTTTTGTGACACATATAATTCTTATAGTCGGATATTGTCTTCTCTAAATTCTCTATTACACCCTCTATTTCTTCATACCACCAAACAGTTTAAAATAATGAGATTAGATGTGCCTATTAAGCGACACTAGGTACGAATATCGTTTTCACTTCTCTGCTAGTCGGAGGACTAGAGAGAGGATACGCTTGAGAGTATACATTAAGACGGTGTACACAGTGGGCTGACGACTTCCCAATAATTGCTTAAGCCACGTAACCGCGCGACTATTCGAGCGCTGGGATGTCAAAAAGTGGACTCCTGCGGAATAATTTTCCGGACGTAGTTATCTCTCGACAAAATCGTCATGGGGTCTGTCAGTTATCTGATGGGTTTTACAATTTATATGGATCTCGGATAAGTAATACGTAAATTCTAATCGGGTATCTTCACATCGTTTATGCCTTATGTGTGTAATTGTTATTCATTTCATGAATCATCCAATGTTTTCAGAATCGGAATCAGAGATCGAACCGTCAAGTTACTGGTCATTGGGTCACTGGTCCGACCGGTCGGACCGGAATAAAAAAACCGGGAGACCCGGAATATATTATATACATATATATATATATATATATTATATATATATATATTTGTAACATATCTATATATTATATATCAAAATTTATTAAACCTTATTGATTGTTAGATGTGGCTTTGTCCGCATTAAAAAGAATAAACGAAACTTAATTTTAAACTATAAATATGAAAAGTTTAAGCCAAGCTTATTATCCATATTGAAAAAGAATAAGCTAAAACTTAAACACTTTAGACTATATATATGAAAATTTTAAATCAAGCTTATTATCTCACATTAGAAAAATATAAATCAAAATTTAACACTTTAGACTATATAAATATAAAAGAGTTTAAGGCAAACTTATTATCCCACATTGAAAAAATAAGACAAATTTAAATACCTTAAACTATAAATATGAAAATGCTTAATCAAGCTTATTGTCCCACATTGAGAAAGTATAAAGCAAAATTTAAACACTTTAAACTATAAATATAGGATGTGAAAGCTTAAAGAAAGCTAATTATCCCATATTGAAAAAATATAAGCCAAATTTAAACCCTTTTGGCTATAAATATGCAAAATTTTAAGCCCAAAAAAATTTAAATAGTGAAGTTATTTTTTTTTTTTTAAAAATAATGGTCAAAACCGGTTTTTGACCGGTCACCGGGTCACCGGTTTTTACCGGTTTTGACTGGGTTTGACCGGTCCTCACCGGGTTTGACCACGTCGGGTTTGAGGGCATGGACCGAACCGGACACATGGCCGGTTCCCGGTCGAATCGGTCGAACCGGCCGGTCCGGTCCGGGTCTGAAAACATTGTCTACATCCCTTAATATCAAATTTAATTACATAAATATTTCATATTCGTTACAAAATTATAAATATATCCCAATTTTTTTAAAAATAAGGAGTATTTTGTAATTAAATTTAATTTTGTGAGATGTAGATCTAACTATCTAAGTAAAGTTGTATACAAATTATGAGTGTTAATATTACTATTTTTCCTACTTAAGTACTGGAAACTTCAATCTAACCCCTATATTTCATCACAATTTCGAAACTATCACAAAATAATTACCAACTAACCCCATCTTCGCATCATCAAACCCAGACCAACTTTTGAACATAAAACCCCCAAAAGCCCTAGCAAGTAGCAACAGACACATTACAATGCACAATACATACAAATAACCTGTATCTATACATTTTTGCAGAAAAAATGGCGGCAATGCCGTTTTTGGCAAAATCACGGCTGCTGATCAGGCGGCGGACGTTCAAATGCATCTCCACCTGCGTTCACCTCGGCCAAGAAGCGCAGCTGGCGGAGCCTCCCCCGTCTCTGCCGCCGAATCCTGCCTCCGGAAGCCCGCTGTATAAAGAGAATTGGCGGAGTCCTATCCCCTCCGCCTCCGGGGCTGAAGCTGCGGCGCTAATACCCGTCAGCCTTGGGTTTCTCCGCCTAGACTCCACTGCGCAAATACAATCGCTATCTCAGATGCTTGATGCGAAGAGTCTGATGGATCAGTTCGCTGATTGGATGACGTTGAAGCGGTGGGCGCATGTAAAGCAGCTGTTTGAGTTATGGATTAGGTCTTTGGATAATAGCGGAAAGCCGAACAAGCCTGACGTGAATCTTTACAATCATTATTTGCGGGCGAATTTGATGATGGGGACATCTGCGGGGGAATTGCTTGATCTCATGGCTCAAATGGATGACTACGGGATAATGCCTAATACGGCGTCCTTTAATCTCGTGCTCAAGGCTATGCAGCAGGCCGGTGAAACGCAGGCAGCTGAGAAGTTGATTGCAAGGTCGGTAACGCCAAAAAAAAAAAAAAAAAAAAAAAAACAGAAAGAAAAAAGAATATCTTGCTGTTAGGATGTCGTTGATCAAATTGCATTTCTGAAAATATTTCCGGTTTGCTGTTCTTTTAATCTGAGTTTAATTGAATAAGCTTTGGCTATAAAGTGGACTGTGGAGCATTGACCAGCGGTAGTTCTTGAATGGCAATGGTGCAAAAAGTCTATATATTTTGGCACTAATAGACTTGTTATATGTGTTTGTTGCTTATGCATTATGCCTTTCTGGCATCTGTCTATTTGTATTAGTATTTCTGGGAGTTTAGTACTATACAGATTATTTTCTTTCTCTTGCCTGTTTTTCCATTGACTTCCTATTACTATTTCTTTAAATATGACAACACGTCGGATGTTTATGTTCTAAAGCGTGCTCTTAAGATGGATTGAGGTGTGTAAATTGCTAGTAATGAGGAAATTAATTCTCTTTATGTTTGCATTTTATTGTTTTAACATGAACTGTTTTCTACTCAAGTATGAGAATTAGTTTCTTACACTGTTTACTATTTAATGGGCGAATGATTACATTATTGATGTCAGGATGCTCCAGACAGGAAAAGAATACAGGGACTCTTCGCCTGATGATGAGTCGTATGACTTGATTGTTGGTATGCTTCTTTCAACAAACCAGATTGATTCTGCCTTGAAGTACATAGATCTTACATTGAAATCAGGATATATGTTGTCAATGAGTGCATTTATGCGCTGTGTGCAAAGTTGTGTTAATAACGGGAGGCTGGATACTTTGATATCAATTATAGAAAGATGCAAGGTATATGTGTTTGGCTGGCTTTTTAGTTCCGTATGACCACCAAATATTCTGATGATTGACTGTGATTTTATGGATGTTATCAGAAAATGGATCAGAACAAATCTTTATGCCCTCCTTGGCACATATGCAATTATATTGCTGATGTTGCAATGCAATCAGATAACAGTAAGCTAACCTATTATGCTCTTGAGTTCATGGCCAAATGGATTGCTCGAGGGGAGAATGCTAGTCCTGCAGTTCTTCTCTCTGTAGACGAAGGATTGGTTGTATCTGCCCTTGGAACTGCTGGTAGAACATATAATTCTAGGCTCCTGGATGGTTCATGGGCTGCTCTCAAGCGCTCGTTACGCCAAAAGAAGGTTCCTAATCCTGAATCTTACCTTGCGAAAATTTATGCTCATGCTAATATGGGGAACCTACAGAAGGCTTTTAGTGCTCTGCATGAATTTGAGGTAGCTCATGGACATTCTAACCAACAAGATGGAGAAGGTCTTTTCTCTCCATTTTATTCTTTAAATCCTCTGGTCATGGCATGCTGCAGGAAAGGTTTCACAACTTTGGATATGGTAAGTTCTTCTGCATACTTGCCTTTTGGTGTTTGACCTTATGGTCAGTGGGAACAACTGAACTTCCACAAGTTTGCAACTTCTGGCTTTCGCTACTAGAGAAGTACCATGTCTGAGATTGTTGATACCTCATGCTTTCATTTGAAAAAAATTGAGCTAGTTATACTCTTCATGATGTATTGTATTGCTGCACTTCTTGTTTTTGCTGTTTTCTTAATGAACACTTGAGAGAAAATGGATATCCATCTAGATTCTGGGATCAGTTCCAAATTTCTTCGTGAAAATTGAGGGACCAAATAATGCGGTAACTAATGCATCTCGCTTTTTCACTCTTGCCTAGTACTTGACCATCACTATCTCAATGTGTTTGCTTGTGGAATGTCCGTAGCTCAAAGGTAAAAAATAAAATTCTGGAGAAAACCAACTAGCTTGATCATGCTGAAACTTCATTTCTCATGTGTTGAGGACCATACTTAAAAGTGTTAGCTGTTTTCTGAAGGTGAGGATCCAATGTCACTTCACATGAAATAATTATGCCATATGTTGAATTTCTTTCATCTCTTAGCTATTGTGTGCGTTACATATATCGCAAAATTTTATAATGTCATGTTCATAATGTTAGTTGTGTTGTAATTAACTGAATCTTTGAAGTGTTTGCTCAGGTTTATTATCAGCTGGAGAGGTTAAGCCTTGCAGATCCTCCATACAAGTCTATTGCTGCTCTAAATTGTATAATTCTAGGCTGTGCAAACATATGGGATATTGATCGTGCTTATCAGACCTTTAATGCAATTGATGCCACTTTTGGATTGACCCCAGACATCCATTCTTACAACGCCCTGATATGTGCCTTTGGGAAGCTCAGCAAGGTAACTCATATGCATCTCTTGGTCTCCTTTCTTTCTCCCCCTTTCTCTACAAGTACTTAATACGTCCTTGGTTCCATGAAGTATTTGGCCTTAAAAGTGCCGTGTAAGTACTTCATTGAATCAATAATTCAACCAAGTCTTTTGGTTTTCTTTTACACAGCACTCCAGTTTCTTAAACATTTCACAACAGCTCAGAAATTGTTTGGCGGACCTCAAAGAGGTGAACAAGATGCATGGTAATTTTCTGAGGGATGCCACGCATCATCTAACATACACTGTCTAACACATAGCATTCTCGTGATGCATGCTCCAGCTACCTTCTTCAATCTGGTTGTATTCCTGTAAATCTGTCTTGTCGCAAGATTTTTTCTTCTTCCTATCAAAATCTTGTGGTGATATATACTCTTTAAGGTGCTCTCTTTATTGCAGAAACTTAAATGAGTTAATCAAAGGCATTCAGTTTGTGCCTCATTTGAGCAGAGTGACATGAGTTTAATGAAATATACTACTTTGTGCCAAGAGGGATTAATACTGATTTGATATGCTTATGTTCATGAATTATGCTTGTTATTCCTGTTGGATCAACGGAAGGCCTTTTGATGTGGCAGCGGGATGAAGCTGTAAAAGTTTTTCAGCACTTTGTTGGATTAGGCGTGAAACCAAATATGACTACATATTCTCTACTTATTGATGCTCATCTTATATTGCGGGATCCTGAAGCTGCTCTTTCGGTGATTAATGACATGGTAATTTAATAATGCCTGTGTAGTTGGCATATTAAACCTAGCTCTGAACCAGAACTAAAAGAAAACCATTCAAGCAGGTACATGCAGGATATGAACCATCAAAGGAGATTCTAAAAAAGGTCCGCAGGCGATGTATCCGAGAGGTGGACTACGAATCTGATGACAAGGTGGAGTCCTTGGCCAGACAGTTTAAAATTCGAATGGGTACAGAGGTTCGGCGGGACCTACTGTTTAATCTTCAGTACAGCACAGATTATTCATGAAAGTAAGTTCTCAAGAACCATTATCTCACATCTGGATCACATTCCTGGATATGCCTTTTCTTGTATGTTTTCAGAAGTTATTTTCCTGCAATATTCGTTGGTTTAAGTCGAGATATCTTTTTCTTTAGTAAGACCATATGGCAGCTTAGGATTCTGTATGACTAATTAATTGAGATATACTTGTTTGTCGTCCTTGCAGTACACTGATGAAGCTTTAAAACTCCTGTAACCATGTTCTCAGGTCTGTGCACTATGCTGGATATATAGGTAGGCAATTATTCTCGGTTGCTCTTTCTTTAGCCTGAGAAGGATGAATTTGGCTAGATAGCTTCTTTTATGGATATAGGCACTGTTGTATGTGTTCTTTGGTTCTGTTTGAGAAAGAAAAGGCCCAAGGGTTTATTATTAACACGAGATATTCTGATGATGGTGAACAAATTTAGACATTGCAAATTAAAGTAAATAACCCAGGTATATGCTTTACTTCGCTATTTTTTAATCATTACAGAACTGCAGATAATGTGATGTTCCCTGATTCTTTATTGCATTCTTGGTGCCAAATAAGGCAAAATTGCACTTTTGATCCCACTGGTAGGGACGTTCTCACTTTTGATCCCCCATTTTATTGGATTGACAATTTTAATCCCAAAATCTTAAAATTTCGGCACTATTTATCCCATGCCGATAAATGTATGGTAAATGGTCTGTTAGTCAACATCTATGACTGGACAAATAAATGCCCAAATTTCATTTTACCCCACTATATTTTTCAAAAAGGGCTAAAACCTCCCATCTTTTAAAAATTGACTAAGAACCTCCCGTGTTTTGAGAAACTCTTTTCTTAACTTAATTTGATTAAAATACCTTTTTTGATTTTATAAAGATCACCCTTCTTTATATTTCTATTATTTTGTAATTTTTTTGTATTCTTTCTCCTCCTGAAATAAGAACATATACTTAAATAAATTATATTATCTATTACAAATAATATTTTAAACTGAATTATCATTATTTAAAATAAAAAATTTAATACTTTCTTTTGATTATTTTTAAATTTTAAATTAATATTTTAATTTTTTAAGAACTTACAACATTATACATTATAAAAAATAGAATTAATATTAAATTTTTTTGTACTAAAATTAACCTATACTGATCCACCCCACCATTAGATCCCCTCCACCACCCACCTCCTCCGCCGATTGCCCAGACTTAGGCTTTGTGCGGAGAGGAAGGAGGTTAGTTTTCGGGGATGGGGGGTAGGGGGTTAATTTTAGTAATTTGTTTTTCAATAATAATTTTTTTTATAATTTATAAATTTGAAGTTTTAAAAAAATAAGAAATTTTGAAACTTAAAATAAATAAATTAAATATTAAAATTTTATTTTAAGTAATTATAATAGCAATTTAATTTTAAATATTATTTATAATAAATATATAATTTATTTAAATGAAAAAAATAATATATAATCGTTATAGTTGATTAATATTTATATTCATATAGGTATCTATCCTTGGATGTCTTTGTGTTATTTCATTTTAAAAAATTATATATTTTTCTAGTATTTTGATATTTAAATTAATATATTTAAAAAACAATTATTTGTTTTTTAGGAGGGAGAAGAATAAAAAAATAATATCAAATTACAAGAAACAAATGAATTTATAAATAAAAAAGGTATTTTAGTCAAATTAAGTTCAAAATGAGTTTTTGCAAAACACGGGAGTATTTTTTAGCCTTATTTTCAAACATGTGGAGGGTTTTAACCTTTTTTGGAAAATATAGGGGGTAAAACGAAAATTGGGCATTTATTTATCAAGTCAAAAGCTGTTGACTAACGAGACGTGACCTTTTGCCGTTATATTTAATGGTGAATGACCAATAATGTCAAAATTATAGAATTTTGAGGCTAGAAGTGTCGACCCAGTAAAGCGGAGGACCAAAAGTGAGAACTACCCTATCAAGTGAAATCAAAAGTACAATTTTGCGTCTTTATTTTGATTCTTGAGATTTTTTATATAACATTTAGGTGAATAGCTGTTTTGGATGATTGCCGGGAAAGGTTGGAATTTCAGTAATAATGTGGGGAGCCTGTTGTTCTTTGAAATTTTATCACCTTGAGTTGGTCAAGTCTCTTCCTAAGTTTAATTCTTGACTTTTGATCTCAACTTGGAACTTTTTCTGCCCTACCATTTCCTTTATTGCATTTTATTGACAATTTAAGTAGGCTGATTATAAGTGTTGTAGCCTTAAGATGCATGTTTTGATCATCCTGCTGAAATGACATAAATATATTCATAAAGCTCATTTCTTGAATTGACTAGTGTACAGCTGAACGTCTACTATGCTGTTTGTACAAGGAAGAGAACAATATCTTGATTGTTTGATGAGGGGAACATTAAGGAGTGGACTGGAGCCATGATGGTTATGAGACAAAGAAATTGATGCCAATACTTTGTTGGAACAAGAGTGGAGTTGAGTTGCAAGAATTGACATCGACCAACGTATGTATGTATGTATGTCTTCTTCATTATTAGCAAACATATGCAGAAACAAAATGTAACTTTGTCAACACCGTTCTTTTGGATATGGGTCCAAGAAAGGGGAATTGCCATTGACAACCAAATACAAGTCTTAAAAACTCTGCGATGCATGATATTATGGTTAATCACCCAAAGTAAAGGTGGTTTATGTTAATTATTTTGATGCAATTATTGAGAAATATAATTCTAATTTTGATTTTTTTATAAGAAAAATAAATTCTTAGTTCGCGTAAGATGTTGTAAAGTATACATTTTGCTACAAAACTTATCATCTTTTATTTAGAGCGATTGCTCCTCTCTTGGACTTGTTTGGTTGGAGTGAAAGATTGATGTATAAGAAAAGTGAAAATACAAATGAATGTATAAGAAAAAGGTTTGGTATTTGATTGTGGATAATACTTGGAGGGAAAGTAAAAACTCGATCTATCTGAAATTTCTCTAGAGTTCAATTTCGTTTTCGTCTAAAATTAGTAGAAAAGTGAAAGTATAAGGCTAAAAGAATAAAAGAAAAAATACGTATTTTATTTTTATTTACTCTATTACTCCTACATATCATTTCTTGCGATTCTTTTTTTTCTTCCTGCTGATAATACGGGTACATAAATTTTTAAAAGATAATCAAATCGCTGAAAAAACTGTTACTTCTTTGATCATTTGTAAGAATTTTTATTTTATTTAGATTGAATAATTTAGAATAAATGCACAACACTCATTTTAATGAATATTTTTGTTCTTGATGAATATTTTTACTAATAAATTTTTTATTTTTTTTATGTACTAAAATTATTTTAGTATATTAATAATTTATTTATTTTTTTAATATAAAATAAAGGCAAAGGGTTAATCATTTAAATTATAAAAATTAGTATTTTCTTCTCAATTTATTTTTATCATACCTGTTGGAAAATAACAATAGATAATATAAATAATTATCTCATTACAAATCTCGCATATAATCAAATAATTATGTGCACACATATATTAATCATATAGGCACCATAATTGTGGATCGAACTAACCTTATGTGCGGAAGCATGTCGGTCCACGCATACGGATCAGCTTTGTCTACTAGCCCATGCATTGACTGGATCACGAACGTACCATCCTCCAAGATCTTCCCACGTTGAATCTTGTACAAATCACAAACACACCTTAATCGCCTTGGTGGACTACTACTAGAGTAACCCACTCGTTTATACACCTCAAATCCAAGGAGCCTATGGTGATGCTTTAAGGAAGAATGTAGAGAGAAGAATAGAGAAAGAGAATTGGAGAGAGTATTGTGAACAACTCATTTCTATCACAACTATGTCTGTGTTGTTGTGTTATTGTGTATATTTTTTATCACAACTATGTACCCTATTTATAGGTGTACATAACCCTATCTCTAAGAGGAATCCATATCTCAATAAATGATTGAAGGACTACAAACTCTATCCTAGATAGGGTTTATCCCAGAGGAGTCCTTATCCCAACATATATTTGGGAGACTCAAACTCTATCAAATATGGATGTATATTGGGTCATGGGGTCCACAAACATGACCCAATTTTCTACATCTCCCACTCATACATATTTGACCCAATTACCACGATACTCATCATCTCAACTTCTCAATCTCACGTTCATCCCTTCATACAGGAAATGAGGCGTGCGACTAAGCGATAAGGAAAAATGAGGAGAGTTATATTAAGTCATCACCGAACTAACATAACCCTACAACTCAACAACTCGCTTTGTACCCCAAACTATATGGTCACACTTTAATCAAGCATCTCTATATCCCTCAATAAATAGAGCACGCTTAATTTACTCAAATATGTATCTATGCTCATGACTAGTTGGACATATTCCAACACAGTCGCCCAGGCTATGAACAATAGAACACAAGTGCCAAACCAACTTAGTTATTCATCGGCCTATCATACCAATCAGCTTGGTCTTGATAGCTTTCCTAGACATGCTCCGACAGACCGAATCACTCATGGCCATTGGATATCATGCTAAAGTAGCATCATCAAGCTTACACCTCATGACACGGTCCAGAGTCCCAAAGGGTACAAGAAATAATATAGGCTCACACAGTGACGAAGCAGGGACCATTCAGTCACTTCCATAAGAGGTCGTCTCAAAGCACATGTAGTATGAATACATGTTATGATGGAGCTCCCACTCAATTTCGGCATGTCACTGCTCTTAACATCATATAAACCTAAGTCCAGTCGCTATTCAAGCGCCTAACTTGCGCACTACCAGACAGTCACTCTCTTAATGCCTTCCAGTGGTTCGCACATTCAGCTCAATATTAGGCCTTTTATGAAGTGCGGACATACTTCATAATCGATCAAGTATATGATCTCATCTTAGCTCCTCTAGCTAAGGCGACTATTCATTATCCATAATCCTTCCTCACTTGTCAAGTGCGAAGGTGATCAATCGCATGACTCATTTATGCAAAATGATCTTTTAAGTCTCATCTCGCTCGCTATCGCAGCGCCAGGATGATTGCCCGTGTGAGAGGGCCAATCAAGGGCCTAGTGACATTTCACGGTTCAGTACTAATCACATGTTCTCACAAGCCACAAGAATTAAGTTCCACATGATCCTTTACCACTAACATGCCTTTGCACATACCAAGGCTAAATGTAAGGAATAAGCGATCATACCACTTGTAGAACATGTTGGAGAACAACTCAGTTATGCGCACATCTCATCAATAATATCTGGTGTTTGTATACTAGGTCCTCTAACAATACTTGGTGCCTAAAGCTTACAACGTCTCCCATATGTGCATCACAACATATATCATGACCAGATAATCTTCACTTGATCCTAGATCACATCCATAGATATCTTATTGATCACTTAGGTGCATCACACAATGTGCAATAAGGATCATCTTGATGATCTTTCACTATTCTAATTATTGAGCACTGGACTAGTTGAGCACACATATTATGCATAAAAAAACATTCTACAGCGCTTTAATCAATTAGTACTCATTAGCATTTCTTTCTTCTTTCAATTTCAAGGCATCTCATTAAGCTAAGAACAATTTATTGGAGTATCAATAAGGATAGTATGATACGGATATAACCTTAGTATCTGAACACTAAGTAAGTATCATCCTTCCTCCTTAAGTCTACATGAAAGACAACCACTCTATTTGGCGATATCTCCATATTAGCCAACATACTTTTTCGCCCATATAGAAGTGAGAGCTACATTCTCTCATTATCTCGACATATTCGGTGATCATCTCGATCATCGTTAAGCCTATCAAATGATAGCTCGATGGAATTGATTTTATCACTGCTTGGACAATAATTCAAGTTATGAATGGAGCTTAAAAGCATCAAACTTGTGCATGCCCCACTGCTTGAATTAACTAGGAGATCCACATTGATCCTCATGTCCATTTCTCATTTGGATATATGTCAACTATCATCATCTCGGCACACCTAGATGGAAGTGGTGATAGTGGCTATGGCGAATTCAAACAATTTCTCACCTTCATGAGAAATGTCTCAAGACTACACCCCTCAAATGGGTGTAAATAGTTCGCTCTCAATTGACCTTTATAAAACTATCCACTTTGGACTTATCATTTAGAAACCACATGTTCCCAATGATCTTGCACATAGATAGAAGATCAACCTATAGTCTTAGCTTTGTTCTTAGTCATTAGGGTTATCAATTTCTCAAGCCATTGTCCACTTGAAGTGTGAAGTCAATTCTCAAATTTGACTTATCAACATCCACATAATAATTATGGAGGATACCCATTTAGTCTCACATAGACAATGGGGAATATTTTTAATGTTCTCTCCTTATTTGTGAAATTTTGAGAATCATTATTCTAGTGAGACACTCCCATTGACTTTTGAGTCGCTTCAATTATCTCTTGCAAGTGGAGATGAATGAAAAATCATCATTGCAACGAAATGAGCGCCTTTGTTTAAGAATCTTCACTCTCATAGTTAAGATTCTCATTCACCTCACATAAAAAAGGTTCCTCTTAAGGAATATATATTGCGCGATTAATCCGTCCATAAGTTGTCAAATATGTATATGTCATATGCTTGCTACCATATTTAACAAGAGTTGGAGAACTACGTAGAGGCACTTTTTCGTATTGTAGGCTGCACTAAAAAATTGCATCTATCTAAGTGAAATACAAAGTGATTTTGCGCCAAATATTTTCTAGACATTTCTAGAAATGTTAGATTCTTCTCATTTTTGCAAGCTCATATAGCTGCTAAAAATTTAGAGTCATGATTAATTTGCAATTCTATATTTCTCAGTATTTGTCTAACATAATTAGACACGATACTCTTGTTTTTTTTTTTTCAGTACATAGAACCATAATGTTCATATCCTATAATCTCTACTCTTGTAAAAAATCGCTAACATTAGCGCTTTTTAACTGGTGAGATGTGATTGTATTGACCAATAGCTTGAGAAATATGATTGCATCATTCAATGCCTCATACTCATTAGTCTGCATGCATTTAGTGGACAAGCTTAGAGTTTTTGAATAACCCTCTAACATGGTATCTTAAGGAGAACAACATTTTTAGCAAGTGAACAAATGGTCTCCTCTAGCAAACATAGTCATTCTCAAATAATAACATTTTAGCGAGTGAACCAAGTGGCCTCCTCTAGCTAACATAATCTTCCCCAATGAGGTTGATTTTAGCGAGTATACCAAGTGGTCTCCTCTAGCTAACATAATCTCCTCAATGAGGTTGATTTTAGCGAGTTAACCAGGTGGTTTGTTCTAGTTAATATTGTCATTCTCAAAAACCCCATATGCCATCATATATGAATATGAAAGAAGAAATATAAATGCATGTATGTCAAAAAGTATTTTAGGATGGATAAGCCAAAATACACAACAATTGTCTTAAAAGTGCTTTCAACTTCAATTAGACTATATCATGTTACTAGTGCCTTTTGCACAACTCTTTAGAGTAGCTCCCTTGCTTTTACATAACTCTTAAAGAGTAGAACTCATATCAATTAATGAGCGTTGGGTAGGCACTCAATGCCTCCTCTTGTGCGCTATGCCACAATTTTCTTTCTATTAGCGCACAATACTGATAATAGTCATTGCTCAATCTCTAATTGTGTGCTCCATCATACCATATCTACCATCCATCTAAGGAGAGATTTGGAGACTCTAACAAAAACAAATAAGAGAGCTTTATTAAGTCAAACTTCCTCTCAATTCAATTACGAGTGAAGTGACCAATAGCACTTTGACATTTGCTAGTGTCAATATTTGTATACAAAAGTGATACGATTATCACTTCGTGGATTAAGTTTGCACTTCTTATATTACTCTTTGTTTAATCCAACAACACTTTAGTTGGTTCAACATAAGCAATAAGTGCATCAATTTTGTTTCAACTCTGAAAAATCAACCCCAAATTTGGCGATTTCTTTAGTTGAAAATATAGATGTCCATAAGTCAGCTCAATTAGCGACTTTAAGGATGACTCTCCAATCACATTTTTCGAGTTCGCAGCTTAACTAATAAAAGCACAAATTTTACTTGATCCACCATTAATTGTTGACGTGCAAGCCGCAACAATGTCAAGCAATTATCCATCCTCACCATTAATTGACATAAATAAGATGGTGAATAAATCTAAGATCTCTAGATTTTGCGCAAAAAACAATAGTACTAATCTTTATAATTTATTCTAGATTTAAGTAAATAATTTATTACTTCTTTATACCCAGCGAAATCGAAAATTTCGCGCTCAGCTAGTAATCATCTCCCACTGAGCAAAAAATCATAACAAACTATTTACTAATCATGAATAAAATAATTCTATGTCCATAAGAATGCCACATGCATGCAATGTGCAATATGAATAAAACAAAATAAAATTAGCCCAGCATGGGCTACACTAATATTTGGTGCATCATGTTGAGATAATTTGACCTTATGGTGGTAAACAGCGAAACACATCCCCAATAAAAAAAGATAATACTTGGCCTCCCCAAAAATGGCCTAAGAAATACATTCTCTCAAAAAAGGTAAATTACATTGATATAAACCTATTACATCAATCTAGAAAAAAATTGGGGATACCACATTAATTAACACCATCGTCACAAATTATCTCCTCAAAAATAAAATACTCACATAAACATGAGCCCCAAATATTAATATCCATATTCCATATTACAAAAAAATATATTGCACATATTCTCAACAAATATTGCAAAACACATAATATTATGCAACTATCAAGACATGCATCTTTATAATGAGAGCCTCATTAGAATAAATATGTCACAATAAACGAATATTGCATTAAAACTGACACATTCGCATAATTGCAATAAAAAATATTGCAAAAAATAATCACACGAGCATGCTTTAATACAATTAATGAAAGCATTCATTAGCATAACTATGTCACAAAAAAAATTATGCTAGCATAAATTACAAACACAAATGTTGCAATAAAAGAAATCAAATGGCATAATTTTGTAAACACAAATATTGCAATCACAAAATAATCATATTGACATGAATTGCAATCACAAAATATTGCAATAGAAATTAAACGTATAATTTTCCAAGTCATTCTCAATTTTCTACAACACAATAGGAGAAAATAAAATTATACAGACTCAGAAGAATAATTTTCAAACACCTAAAATGGTTGTCTCATTAAAATATCATTTTGAATCTTAGAAAAAAACAAACAAAAAGAAAAGTCAAACAATTTCTTGAAATATTTTATTTTCAGATTTAGATCTTTAAATCCCAAAAAAACAGAAAAAACAAAAAAAACACAGTCAATAGTCAACCCTCGATCAACACGGTCAACTCTCAGTCAACACTTGGTCAACACAGCCTTAGTAGGCGCTGATTGTGCGCAACAGGTGTGCAATCAGCATAGGACCCGCGCCAGTTGGCGCTCAGTCGGTTCTGACTCATCAGTCGGTGCCGGCAAACTTTTCCGGCAATTTCGCCGGGCAAATTCCAGTGAATGTGTGTTTTTAAACCAAAATTTCAAAAATCCATATCTCATTCATTTTAAACCCGTTTTCAGTGATTCATATATCGTTTCGAACCTCTTTTCATGCTCTACAACATAGCATAAAAATATTTTAATAACAATCACAGAATCAGGTCCGATTTTCTGATCAAAGAAAGCAAATTTTAAAACAAGGGTTTGATTTTACTCACAAACCACTCATCCAAATTTCACCAAATTTTAACCACATGATCTACACATGGTGAAAAAATCAATGAAAAATTCCATAATTTCATGATGAAAACGAATTTTTCAAAAATAATTCTAGCATGAAATTTTTTTATGATCAATCAAGCAATATTAGCGAGACTAAGCCATAACGGCTCTGATACCACTATTGGAAAATAACAATAGATAATACAAATAATTATCTCTTTACAAATCTCGCATATAATCAAATAATTATGTGCACACAGATGTTAATCATATAGGCACCATAATTGTGGATCGAACTAACCTTATGTGCGAAAACATGTCGGTCCACGCATACAGATCAGCTTCGTCTACGAGCCCATGCCTTGACTGGATCACGAACGTACCATCCTCCAAGATCTTCCCACGTTGGATCTTGTATAAACCACGAACACACCTTAATCGCCTTGGTGGACTACTACTATAGTAACCCACTCGTTTACACACCTCAAATCCAAGGAGCCTATGGTGATGCTCCAAGGAAGAATGTAGAAAAGAATAGAGAGAGAGAGAGAATGGAGAGAGTATTGTGAACAACTTTTGTATCAAACTATGTCTGTGTTGTTTGTATTGTGTATATTTTTATCACAACCATGTACCCTATCTATAATAACCCTATCTCTAAGAGGAGTCCATATCTCAATAATGATTGAAGGACTACAAATTCTATCCTAGATGGGGTTTATCCCAGAGGAGTCCTTAACATATATTTGGGAGACTCAAACTCTATCTCAAATATGGATGTACCCCACAAACCCGACCCAATTTTCTACAATACCAAATAAAGAGAAGTATTTAAAATTTATTTTTCTCCAATTATAAACAACTTAAAGAAAAAAATTGTTCTTTCCTTCCCCTTGTCTTTTCACTCGCCCTACCCCTTTTCACATTTCCATTTCCTCCCACTTGAATCAAAAACATTAGTAGCTAAGTTCATATTATAGTTTGCATATTTGAAGACAACTTACCTAATCCAATATTTTTTTATTTGTCCCTATTTACTTTGTTCTATCTTTTGTGAAAATTTCTTTTGAATCTATCATGCATTGCGATTTATACAAGTTCTGACTATTAAATTTTGCTTCTTCTCAAATTTAAGTGTTTGATTATAGATCCCATTTCGTTATCGTTCTTTTTTTTATTCTATCAAAGTTTTTTTTATATTTGTGTAATTAAATCAAAATTTTTTGAGCTTACATAAAGATTAATTATTATTGTGTATGATTATATTGATAAGTCATAAATTAATAACATAATAAATTTAACTTATTGAGTTCTCCTCCAAATATTGAAAAGAAGACAATTGAAGTATAAAATCATGAATATTGTATGAAAAATAAAAGAGGTGATCAAGCACAATTTATTCCCTCAAACATATATATAATATGGGTAAAAATTTATTTTTATACCCGAGTTTTGTTATTAATATTATTTGATACCCGAGTAACTACAAATAACTCAATTGATATCAGAGTTTCACTATTGATATCACTTTGGTACCTAATTAATTTTTTTTTAACGTTTTTATATTATTTTTTAAGTAATGATAATTTTATCATTAGATTTAAAATAAAATATATATAAGAAAAAAATGCATATATATATATATTATATATATATCAGTTAGTATATATTATCTTCTTTTTAGTCACTCTACTTTTATTATTCATGTTTGGCTGTCAAAATTATTATTATTTTTTATTTTTGGTACTTTTAGTACATTTAGTTAAATATTATAAAGTTTTTAATTATTGAATAATAACTTATACAATAGTTAAGTAAGTCCACTCAAATAATAAATTTAACGTAGTACATCTCTTTAATTAATATAATAAAGATATGGGACATAAATATTTTTATTCATTGACAAGGTATTTGTTTGCATTTATCAAGATATTAAGATCTGATTGCAAACACTTAATTTTAGATTCAAGAGCTTAAATTTTATATTATAATTTTTCAAAAATTAAAATAAAAATTATTTTTCTAAAAGTTGCAATACGTCGTGGATTTACTTTTACTAAATTAATTATTAAATAACAAATTAACTTATAGATAAAGCTAGTGAAAAATACCAAAAAAATATTACCATCAAGTATAACCATCAAATATAAAACTTGGAAGTTAAAGGGTTCAAATAGAAAAGAAATATGTTCATATTGAAAATTTATACATTTTTTTTTAATTTGGTGTATTCATTATTTTTGTTTTACTATATAAATGTAAAATAGTTATTAAATAGAAAAATAATAAAAAAATAAATACAAAATATCAATTGGGTATTGAAGTGATATTCATGGCGAAATTCGAGAATTAATTGAGTCATTTGTATTTAAGTATCAAAATGACATTAATAACAAAATTCGAATATAAAAAATGAATTGTACTCTATAAATATATGATCCACTGAATATGAAACTTATGCTAAATCATTTTGATACCTAAAATGAATAAATTTGAATAATGTTTGAGGGTGATGCTACTACATATCACTATATTCAAATAATATAATTATGAATAATACAAAAGTAATCTTTTTTTCATAGTTCAAGAGAAGTGGCAGATAATTAATTCATATGATGTCATTAGTCATTATAAAAATTTAATTGTCTCCACTACAAAAAATATGAATTTTGGACTAATTACCATATCCAAAAATGAAAAATTATAGTAAACATACATTAAGTAAATATTTTTTATTAAATAAATTATTTTTTTATTATTAATCTATTTGTGCATTTGAATATGTCTCTTTGTAGAGGCTTTACCTTAATAATTATTAAATTTTATTTCTAGGAAAATCGATTTATTTGAATTTTAAAAGACTTTGGATAAATTTACGATGACTACATAAATAATGCACATATAAAATAAGAGAGTAATAAGGGTGATTGGTCAATCATGATTCATTTAAATTTTAATATATATCAAGTAGGTAATTCTTATATTTATGTCAATTACTTATTGACCTAACTAATAATTAGTTTTACAATATTGTTACAATCTTATTACTAACTATATAGTAAACTTATAACATATAATATAAAGAGTTAGAAGATCTTCTGAATCATTTACATTTTTTTTAGTATAACAATATTTATCTATTGTTGCGTATTCATTTTTTTTTTTTTTTGTGTGGAAAAATTAATGCGTGTTAACTATTTAGGAGTAGCATTTACACATTTTGATATTTTTTTTCTGTATAAGGAGCAATTTTTATCGTATATTATAAAAAAGATAAAATCTTGTACACTGATATTTTGTTACACTAGTCGTTGTGGCACGCCGTTTCCGTACATATAAATAAATATTTTTCACACTTTAAAATGTTATATAAAAGTAAATTTATAAATTAATATATTAAATTTAAAAAAAAAAAAAAAATGAAAAAAATGAAAAGAAATTAATTTATCAGTTAAAAAAAATTTAATAACTTCAATAAATTAGTTATAAAGATATATATACAATAGATAGAGTATATAATAAAAAGCTAATTTTGGTATTTAAAAAAAAATAGTGCGGTGCTGTCACAAAACTTCCATTTGTGAGTGTGTATAAGGGTTTCTTTTTTATATTAGTATATATTATATTAGAGATTATTAAAAAAAAATCATATATTGTACTTAGTAATTATACCCCAAATTTCAAATTATATTTTAGTCTTTTACTAAAAAAAAAATGTTTATTTTACATGATAATTGAATTAGTTGATTCTCATTTTTATCTTTTAACCTATGCTACTCTTCAAAATATTTGCCTTGCATGAAGATTTATTTAATTAATTTTCATTTATCATGTAACCTATTTCAACATGTTAGAGATGTAACTAATTCTCATTTATATCTACGCTAGAAAATTTCTCAATATTAAATCGTTTTAATTTTATAATTTTTTATTCATTTCGTGTAATATCTTTCGGATAGTTCTGACCTAGCAAGTGTATTATATTATGAATATAATATAAAAATATTATATGCTTAAATAAGTATAATATAAAAGTTAATTAATAGAGTAAAATATAATATGAAAAGTAATTAATAGAAATTAATAAGTATATTATTTTAGGTTTTTATCATAAAAAAATATATTACAACATTAATTTAGTTTAATAAAAAAAAAGAAACTTTTAGATAATTCATATTTTTATAAATATATACATGGACTATTTTACTTTTCATACCCAAAGTATATCTCTTTTTTAGTTTTAGTACCCAAATTTCAAGTTATCAGACTTAGTACTCAAAGTTTTTAGTTTTTATCCACATGAGTACCCTTCATTAAGTTGACCGTTAAAACTAACGTATAACCCAATTTTTGAGGAAAAATTAGGCCGGATCTTGTCTATATTAGAGTATGTTTGGCTGCCATTTTATTTAACACACCAAAAATATCTATTTTAATTTTCAATTTTACAACTAAGGACAATAATGTAAACAAAATTTATAAAATTACCCAATTTCTATTAAAAAAATATTAATTCAAATTGTTATGGAAATACCAATTCAAATATTTTCTCCTAATTAAAATTATTATGAAAATAAAAATGCATGCTAAATACGGAAAAATATAAAGATAATCGCTTAGTAATAATTTAATAAAATTAACAAGGTCTTATGTTCAATCAACACTAGCATTGTCTGGAAAAAATAAACAGAGAAAAATTGAATAAGTCACTCAAAGGGTGTCAATATACTCTTGAATAAAATAAAATTGCATATTCATATTTTGATATATCATATCGTTATTTGTGTAATATATATATATATATATTTCAATTATTATTTTTGGCTGAGAGAATTTTATTTATAAATTTATTAAAAAAATTTGTTTCATTAGTCACAATAAAATAAAAAAACTATTTATTAAAATAATTAAAAGAAAAGGTATGAAAATTAATAGCATAAATCATCGATAAATAGAGTATGACAATTTTTGCATTGTTGCCAAGCAAAAAGAGAAAAAAATATTTTTTTAAAAAATTGGATTAAATATGTATTTTATTTTAATATTATTATTCTCAATTATGAAATTAAAATCCAAAGAATTAAAAGAGAATTTTTTTTTTGTGTGTTTTGAATAAATTGGAAGCCAAACATGCCCTACATAGACAAATTTTCACCTAATTTTTTCTCAAAAATTGAATTGACCGTTAGTTTTAACGGTCAACTTAAAAGAGGGTACTCAGGTGGATGAAAATTAAAAACTTTGGGTACTAAGTCTGATGACTTGGAAATCTAGGGTATTAAAATTGAAAAAGGATTATACTTTAAGTATGAAAAGCTCAATAATCCCAATATATATATATATATATATATATATATATATATAGTTTCTCGCGTGCATATAAAAAAAATTGTGATATAAGATGGAGAAAAAAAATCATGATAAGAAAAAAAAATAATTCATGAGAATAAAGAAACGTGGAGTGAGATGACAGAGAAATAATATTTTATAATTAAAAATTTATTAAAATATAAAAATTTGCTAAAAAAAAAACAAATATGGAGAGTTTAGAGGGAAAAACCATGGAGTATGTAGTGTATAAAATTGTGCCGGGACGTATTCTACCAGCTACTTACGGTGGTGACGAAATTTGTTTTTTTTTAATTATAAAATTGTAGACGGAATTGAATTAGAGCAATATTTGAAAACTTAATATTATTGGAATCAAAATCACACTGGTTGTTTTGAAAAAAAGCTTTAAATTAAATACAAGCTAGTTAAACTTAGTATTGAAAATATAGTCTTAACAAATCCAGCTTAGAAGAAATCCATATATGCTTCTGCTACATTGACTAAAAAATGTCTAGTCCAACTTGAAGCTTCACCAATCATATTTTTCTGCTTTGAATATCGATATGTTTAAAGGTCTGCATATCAAACAAGGAATTTTCAGAGAATATAAATAAGCTGTATAGAACCAAGATAGATGAGAACGGAAACCAAAAAGTGGGTAAGTGAAAGTTTGCTAAAGTCTTTGCTATTAAAGGCTAGCTGTTAGAAGAATCGACATTTAAATTGTCAAAAAAATATCGCTTGCTAAGTAAAAGTAAGGTGACGAATTACCAAGATGAAATATACTCTGAAATAAGTTTTGGTCTACTGGGAATAAACTGGTGAACCGAAAGAAGTCTTATTAAATAATAGTTGTAGAATCCTACTAAAAGTACTTACCGATACAGTTTAATATTCCACCATTTCATAATGTCCATAATTTACACTTGCTTGTTTCGTCTTTCCTGCAACTTTCCTATCGTTATAAGCTGTGATCGGCTATTTAAAATTAATCCAAATCCTTTACCTCTAGTTGGAAATGAGCTCTTCTGTTAATAATTCCATTATACTCAAAAAAATTTAACTAAGCATCACATCCTCCCTTTATCATAGGCTGAACAGACTGAGATAAATCTTGTGAACTTGCAAATCATAGTCGCGTGTGTAGATCTTGAAGATGATATACAATTTGGAGCAGATTTACGTCTACTAATAGGTTTAAAGCTAAAAAAGAAGTTAAAGAAGAAAATTAAAGAGGAGGAAATTGAAGATGATGAAGAAGAAGGGAGCCAGAAACAGGAGCAGGAGAGGACGACGGTGCACTTTCCTGCAAAATACTCTTCCTCACTCCGGCAAGGTAATTTTGTTTGTTTATTCCTGTACTGTATATTGTTGATTCTTTTATTCATTACGTTTTTCTGTTGATTTATTCAGGACTAATGTCCAGAAGGGAGAGGTTACTCGAGCGTGCCCTGGACACACCCGACCAATCGATACGGAATTCTTTTTACTTTTTATTTATTTTTTTTGCTTTAGATCAATTTCCTCATATCTTAGCTCATATGTTCGACTCGTTTGCCCTTTTAATCTGTTTGCTATTCTCCTATGATCATCAAAGGATTTCGTTTAATGTTTAATTTACATGCATGTGCAAGACTCCAATCGTATAACAGAAGACCATCTTGAACACATAAAAAGCTCTACTCATCCTACTTTGCTCCTTTATCAATAAAATTGATATTGCTTTATTGTTACCATAGCAGTAAGTAAATTATGATTCATCCCATGCGTCCCACACACAAAATCCAAGTTATGTAATGCTCCTCTAACCAAAATAGAACAAGATGGAATCCAATTCTTTAAAGATAAAAATTAGGTAAATTGGCTGGGGTTTAGTTTTTGTGATTAAAATATCAGTGATCAGATATCTACTTGTGATAATATTTCAATCCCGGAATTTTATGTAGATTAAGGATTTGCCCTATGCTTCTCGAATAATTGAGTAGTTTCTTAATTCAATGAAAAATTTAAAGTTCAATTCCAGTCTCCACAGATTGTTCTTTGAATCAATGAAAAATGGCGCAGAGGTTGTATTTCAAATCCATTAAATAAATTTGCTTCAACTTTTTGTGATCTTTAAGGAAGAGGAGAGGTTTGTGATGTTTCTAATTTTTGAAAACATCTTTTTCGTTTGAAAGTAAAATTTGTTAATTGTTGTCAAAGTTTTTCATTGATACTAAATTTACTTTCAGAATTTATTCTAGATAAGTTCATTTGGGTCTGGTTCCCCTTGATAATAGATCCCCTGGTAAATCTCGAACTTGTTTCTTACATTATCGTTAACATGGAAGTTATTTATTTAATGTTTTATTTGTCCCATTTTGGTTATTCATTTAGTTAATTCTTAAATTATTTTTGTATTTTGTTGACATGTCATCGATCTATAAATTATAGACCAAGTTAATTGTGGTATTTCAATTCCGGAAATGCTATTTTCTTTTCTATTTTTGTCTGTACTATTATCTTATAAATACATGTTAATGATGCACGGTGGGGCGAAGTTTTCCAAATCACCGTTCCATCCCTGTGATGCGTTAAAGTTTAACAAAGTTGAAGTTGCCAAATTACTGTTTTAGAATGTCGATTGACATTTACGTGTGCTTGAGGTGGTATGCTTCTTCATATTTTCACATCTACATGGAAATAGTTGTCATGGTTAAAGTTAATAGAAAGTTGTTAATTCGTTCTAACCAAGCTTGACAAAGTAAAACAAGATCATATAACATGCATGGGGCAAGCCTCACCGCCCTGTGATTTAATTATAACAAAAAAGTTGGTAAAACTGTGTGTCGATGATATGTTTATGCAAGCAATTCATTTTGTATGCATCTCTTAAATTTGATATGAAGAATTTTCCGCACTCAAATTTGTTTACAAAACAGAAAAATTAGTCGTTATGATTACTTTCTAATATAATTTCAGACTTGCCACTTTCTTCTTTTTGTTTAGGATGGATTTGGGAAGTAGTCAATTTGTGCCTATTAACTCTCTTTTTACTCTCTGCGAGAGTAAACGTGAGAGCCCAATAGGCAATCTTTTGTGGCACTTCTAACTAATTATCTCAGATTCAAACTAATGATAGAATTAAATACTGCCTCCCTTCTGTTGAATTTCAGAAACCAGATGATGAAGATGCAGAGTTTCTGAGTCAGGAGGAAGACTTTCGCTTGCCTCAGAGTTATCTAGTGGAGGAAGATACTTGACATAATATATTCTCGAGTACATAGTTTTTACATATGGAAGTTGTTCATATGTCTTAGTTTACGGTATGCAATCCTTTCAAAGATATTTCAGCAGCCAGCCTTCTGCTGTAGTCCTAATTTTGATGGCTTATATATTTATTCTGAAAGGCTACAGACTTGAAAGGGAAAATGTTTCTGGACAGTTGAATGTGTAATATACATGCCAAAATGGATTGCAGTCTCAGTTTTGAGGATCTCTGTGTGCCGTGCCAAATCCCTTAAAAGTTTCGGTGAGAATTCTTCTTGCCTGCTTTAATGGTTTGATTGGATCATGTTTACTTAAGCACAGTACTTTATGTCATCACTTTCTTTTCCATTGGAACAAGACATCCATCTCCGTCGACAATCATTTTTAGTTTCTTATGGTAACTTGTGTTGTTCTTTAAACAAACTATTTCAGATGATTAAATTTCTTCAAAGTATTTTCATCGATGGATATGGAATTTTTTTGCTTTGAAGGTTTGCATTCAGTTTGTCTCTTTCTTTTTTGTCCTTGATCTTTCAATTTTGCTGTCAATGATTTCAGTTATAGATAATTTCTGTTTCTGCTTGTAATTCCCTTGAACCGAGTCCTCCTTTCTATTTAGTTTTTCCTAAATCTTTTGCAAGGTAATAAAGATTTGATGTTTCGCACCGTTGAAATTTTGTGTAAACTATAGCAGATAAATGATAAAGGTATATAAATCCTGGAGGTTTCGTTAAGTAAGTTGGTTGAGATATTTGCCAATGGAGTTGGAGAGCAGTGGATAGGAAAGAGAAGTGTGCGAACATCAAATTAAGCATTACTATATATAAGCAGAAGTGTTACATTAATGTTTAACTTGTCTATGAAAAACAGAGAATTTCCTAACAATGCTGGCAGATGAATTAAAACAATCTCATCTTGACATTGCTCTAATAGAAAAAACAAAAATTTGGTTGGATTATCGCAAACTGCCAACACTCTGCTGTCATTAATGGAGAAAGCTGGAGATATATCACCCTTCAGAAAACGCATGTTCTTGGCATGAATTAGGTGTCTCCGACACATCATTGCTGCTGCAGAACAAAGAAAGCATCTCGTTAACAACGAAGGATTGATCAGGTGGATATTTGTAAATGAATTCAAGAAATATCCACCTCAGATTCTGCTGGCTTGGATTCCTCAGCTTTGATGTTCTCCTCACCTGTGCAGGGCAAATGTAAAATATCCAGACTTAGCTTTCAAAGTGAGCAGAGATTGCTCATTCCTAAAATTAGGCTTTTATGATAAAGAGAAAAGAGTTTGTTAAAGTTGGCTGTATTTAGTTTAGACAGCCCGTGCACCAGTCCAAGAATGTCTGGACAGTAAAAAATACATTGCAATGAAGTATTATATCAAACAGATCTCAATCAGCACACATGGAGAGAAGTAAAGATGTTACTTACCATCTTCAGGCAAATCAGAGGTCCAGAGAGTGAGGTTATCTCTCAAGAGCTGCATAATTAAGGTGCTGTCTTTGTAAGACTCTTCACTCAGAGAATCCAAATCAGCTATGGCCTCATCGAATGCTTGTTTAGCCAAGTGGCAAGCCCTGCCAATTTTAAGCGAATAACATATTACACAATTGATTTGTGGATTTCTTGAATGAATGGTTCATGAATATTCAAGGCTAAAACACTAATAAAATTACCTTTCAGGAGAGTTCATGATCTCATAGTAGAACACTGAAAAGTTCAAAGCAAGACCAAGACGAATAGGGTGGGTGGATGGTAGTTCTGTACTTGCAGCGGCTGAAGCAGCCTGTAAAACATCGGAAACAAGGACCACGTAAGTAACAGATTGAAGCCATATTGATTTCTGATGTGGTTTTGTTAGTTTTTGATGTTAATAATTCTCTTCAGAGAAATTAACATGCCTCATAGCCCTTTAGGGACTGGTCAGCAGCCTCTTTCTTGTCCTGATCAGTCTTGAACTCAGCAAGGTAGCGATAATAATCACCTTTCCTGCATAATGGATGCGAGAAATAAGTCAGTGGAATCACCTAACATATCAAACCTGGAAGGTTCGTGCAACTACCTTAAGAAGAGCTAGTGCATATTTGTATCTACTCAGTCCAACCATTATAGTAAAGATTGACTTGTCAAAAACATTTTAAAGCCACATATTATTGTTGGGTCTCTGCCAAAACAAGCTTTCTCTTGCTCACTAATGTAAAAGATTAAAGCACGAATATGGCACATTGCTTTATTATGTAACAATGAACGCATGAAATTACTCATACTGCAATACAGTGACTCCAGCAGAACAGAATAAAATGTAGCAGTCGGGAAGCGCTGACGGTGATAATAACAATAAAGTAAGAGCAAAGCAATTAAGCCATATCAAGAAAATACCAAGAATTAAGTTCACATAATTGTATGACCAATTTGACTTACATCTTGAAGTAGAAAACAGTAGCTTCTCCTGAACCAGAAGGAATTAGATGCTTGTCAATGACAGAAAGAATGTCATAGCAGATCTTGGATAGCTCATCCTCGACCTTCTGGCGATAGTCCTTAATCAGCTTCACATTGCTCTCATTTCCTTGGACTCCTCCTTCTGCTCAATTGAAGACATGATCCGCCATGAAGCTCTGCGGGCACCAATTACATTCTTGTACCCAACAGAGAGCAGATTTCTTTCATCCACCGACAGCTCAACATCTAGTTTTGCGACTTTTTTCATGCTTTCAACCATTTCTGAGAAACAAAAGCAATGTGAATTTCAAAGAAGATAAACAACAGTATCACCAACCCCAACACCTAAATAATAACTTGAGCGAAATGAATTTAATTTTGTTCTCAAATCCCATTTTGGCCATTGGGCTCAGAACTCAGAACTTTGATGTAATAATATCGAGATCTATTATATAGTAAGCTAATTTGAGGAAAGAAGTAGATAAAGTTTTGCATCGCCAGGAAAACAAAAGAACCTATAGTTCAAGAATGAGCCAAAAAAGAAAAAATAAAATGAAAAAAAAGCTTAGCCTGTAACAGCAGACTCTCAAGCTCATATCAGATTCCATATGCATATTGAAAACAGAAACTTGGTCTTCCTTTTCCTCTTTTCTTTTAGAACCAACACAACTATCTTATGTTAGCAAAAAAGATAAAACAAGAAACAGCAAGACTAATTAGAATCAATGAAAGAAAAATAAAAAATATTCCTTGCATTAACTTCCATAGACACAAAAATCAACAAATAAACCAACTATGTGAAAGCAACTTCTGAAACCTTACATAATTGGCATTCCCAATATCCAAGATCATACATTTCCAATCTCATTTTTGCCCCAACAAGTAAAAGAACTACTTTTCCATTTTCCTGGTGCATAAATCATAAATATTCACATTTGAAATCTCACACAAGAAACACGCACACATTACGATCCATCTCGCAACAACCGCCCCGTTTACACACATAGTGTAACGCATGGGCATTGCATTCACACGCATAACAAATATCCTACAGAAAAACACCAACAATGTGGATTGTAGAGAAAATAGGGACACATACCATCATAACGCTCGGCCTGTTCGGCAAGCTTAGCCATGTAGACATGAGCCTCTCTCTCTGTCTGCGTCTCCGTCGTCATTCTGCAGATTGAAGATTTGGAAATGGTTGAAGTGCAGAGAAAATGTGTCGATAATGAATTTTCTGGTTGTGAAGAGTGGATGAATGAAGAAGAGCAACAGCAGCAGAGGGGAAGGGGAAAATGAAGGAAGAGAATCTGGACCGTCGGTTGAAGGGGCGGTTGTGCAATATGGAAGAAAGTGGGCCCCGCGCAAATGGTGGAATGTACGCACACACGTGCGGCGGCTTCTTCTCAAGTCTCAGTCTCACTTCATTTGGATTAGATCAATACTTTCTCTGGCCCCCTTTTTTTGCGCTTTTATTTTGGGCAAATTGCATCCTACCTCCTTGTATTATGCGAAAATAGCAACTTATCTCCTCATATTAAAATTTAAATAATTTATCCCCTGTATTTTAATAAAATGAGCAAATTACTCTCCTCACGCGAGTAGTGTGTACACACGCCAATTTTTCTTTTTATTTTTTTTTCTAAAAAGTTATTTTTTTTCTTTTTTAGCAATGGTTGGATCTTATCTAATATAAATCAATGGTTCATATTACATCTGTAATAATCTATGATTTATATAAAAATCTTATTTAAATTAACAATTTGCATCTTATCTTTAAAAATCAACAGTCGATATTTAATTTACATATATAATTTATATACAAAATTTTAAAATATATATTTGAAATATATGTGATATTATGATATATCTATATCTTTATATTAAGGGAGAGTACATATTTGTGTCTTTCCCTTTTGGTCTGTCATTTTTACTTCTTTTTTTTTTAATTATTTTAGTTTTTTTTCCTCAACCTCCAACTCTCTTTCCTTTTTCCCCCCACTATACACTCAATAACTTCCACAATCTTTATTATTAAATTATTTTTTTATTTGTGTAATTAATATGTATACTTTTAAAAAATAATAATTATATTATTTAAATTTTAGTTGCACATACAAAGAGTGTGCCACAAATTACTAGTATGTATAGCTCACCCCCTCCCTCCCCTCCGGCGCCGGCGACCATCCCCCTCCCTCACCCCCGCCCCCTCCCCACTTCCTCCGGTGTCGGCGTCGGCGCCCATCCCCCTCCTCACCCCTTCCCCTTAGCCACTGCCTCCCTCCCTCTCCCCTTCACAGCCCCATCCACCGTTGTCGCCTCCTCCCCCCCCCCCCCCAACCTCCCCTTACATACATTTTTGACATCATATCAAAAGTCTCTAATAAACTCCTCCTAGGTTGAAGACAACGACCTCAAAGCAACAGGTGATAGAGAACTTGCAAAAATCGATCTGACTGGCAAGACTCATTTAAACAATAATAACTTCTTTAAGATAAGTCTAAAGTGCAATCCTTTTTTTTCTTTGTTATTTAGCCAACTGATACAACTTTCTAATGGTATATTACAAGCTGCAACTACTTTCGAGATTCACTCTCCATTGATTTATAAATAAAAGCCATTAAGCAACCATAATGATAACCAAGTTAACTCATTTTCACGTTCCTTTTCTCTAGGCTTTGAGCAAGCTTCTAGCATATTCTTGCACTCCACATGATTATTATTACTCTATTTTGATATTTTATCAAGCCACATTAATTATTTTACCATTATTATTACGTTATTTCAAGTTTTTTTATTATCTTTTCAATAAAGTCATTACACACTTAAGCATCGGAGTGCTAACCTCTGTTTTGCAGGTTAGTTCTACTTTGATCTTAGGATTTTCGTTAAGATCTTCGATCCTTGTGGTGAGGTTGAACCCCGATACGCATCATTGTCGTCGTTTGTGGGAACACTTAAGCTAGAGATGTGAGACATAGATAGTTCATATAATGGAGGTGACAATGACTCTTTTGAGATGAACACTTCCCTCCTCGCTGCAGCAGTTCCACCTCCAGAAGAGATATTGGGGGATCTCAAAGCCCTTGCTCCCGCTGTTGATCCGAAACCCTACCTACTTTCGTTAACTCTCCTTCTATGAGCAACCCTACTAGTTCTTTATGGAGACTATCAACTCAACCCTCCACGATTCATTTGCCAGTGGAATTGGACATCATCCTATTAGGAGAAGCACAACACTCTGGGAGATAAAGGAATTGATGGACCAACTCCTATTGTGCTCTAATAGGAAGAACCTTCACTAGTTGATCCCACTAGCAAGGAGGGAACCAACCAATAGCTTCCAGAAATTTAGGTTTCTCTCAGGTAGGAAGTGGTGGAACTCCACCAACAAGTAAGGAAGGAGACTTAGCTATTAGATTGGGGTATTCCCTCCAAAGATGACAACATGGTAGAAGAACTCCCTGCTCACTTTAAGGCGCCTTCTTACTAGCCAACTCTTCCCAACAGTAGTTCAACTAACTCCTAATTGGATTATTTTGTTCTTTTGTAGAGTTCAACTCTATTTTTCTATACCAATTCACTAGTAGCAAGAAATACCTTAAATTGGCTATTAACCTTTTCGGTGTAAAAAAGGAAGAAAATGAGACCTTGAGGGCATATGTCCAATGCCTTACCAAGCTATTCTAAAAGTCTCAACTACCCACCAGGAGGTGTTGATCAACGCTCTCACATAGGGGCTTCGCGTCGGATCTCTCTTTGGATCGTCAGCTAAGAAGCCTATCATCGAATTCCACGACCTGGTAGCCCGAGTAGAGAGATATATGAATTTAGAAGATGCTCGGCTATTGAAGAAGGGCGACAATCGTGATAGAAGGAGGGATAATGGAGGCACCTCTTCCTACAGGAGTTGAGGGGAACTCAGAGAGTGGTTAAATCCCCTCGACTCAAGAGACAAGCAGTTTACCTCTCTTCTCACTAGCCCAACACGGATGTTGCTAGCCATAAATAGGCACCCTGCTCTGCAATGATCCAAGGGTGCAGAGGAATGATCAGAACTTTCCAAATCTAAATATTTTTGCAGGTATGACAAAGTGTATGAACATGATACTAATAGATACTGCCAACTGAGGTAGGTATTAGAAAGGCTCATTTAAGTCGATTACTTAAAAGACTACATGGAGAAATATCAACCCCACGAATGACGAGAATAACATTCCCGCCATTGCTATTCTTGCAAAAGCGAGGATCTACCTATTGATTCCTCTAGGAGGCAGCACCGCTAAGAGAAGGCTTCTATTGAGGAGCATAGTTTAGAGAAGAAACTTGCCAAAGGAGTAATTCACATGATAGCAGGAGGATCCACAAATTGGGATTTTAGTAGAGCTACAGGAGCACATGCTCGTGCTGCTGGAATTGTCATGGAGATTAACAAGACACCAGCAGGGGATCTCAAGAACCACTTTGGACCTGCTGACACACAAGGAGTTCACTACCCCATAAGGATGCTTTTATTATTTTAGATACCTTAGCTAACTATACTTTATGCGTACCAGAAATTTGGTCATACCATAAGGATTGAAGGATCTTCCAGAACATCCTAAGATTATCATAGGGCTAGCCCTGCAAAATAGAGATTAGCACTCCGATGCTTAAGTTAATAACGATTTATGAAGAGATAAAAAGGGAAAACTTAATAAAAGTGACAATAATGGTAATATATGATTAGGAATAGTGAGTATTCATGTGGAGTGCAAATTATAAGCTTGAAATATCCTAAAAATCGAGAGAGATAGTGCTAGAGAATGAGAGTTTGAGAATAAAGAAGATGTTACCAAATGACTCACATGCCTCTATTTATAGGCATGTAAATGTTGGATATGGGGTCAATTATTGAGTTTTGTATGTCACTAGAAATGTCTATGGTTGGCTGTCATACGCAATAAATTGTTGGTGATTTGGATGCATATTGACTGAGATACGTAAGCTGAACTAAACACTGCAAAATCCACCTACAATTCCAAGAATAGTTTTTCATAGATTTCCAACTTGTTTCACCAATTTACCCAGAATCACCTCAAGATATTTTAGGGTGACGTGTACAATGTGTTGGCAAGTTATATGACATGTTTTTCTAGCCGTATGATGATGTGTCTGGCTAAAAATGAGCTTATTTCTTAGGCATGTCTGTTCAGTAAAGTAGTAGGTATGCTTGTGGGCCTATTTTTCTTGCTAATGGGCTTTATCTGTCCTACTATTGATCCAGCTGGGCTCTTAATTAGTTGGGCTAATATGCCTAGTCTGTGGGCTTGACTAATAATTCTAGGGGGCATCATCACCCCCCCCCCCCCCAAGGAGTGCAAGTGTTAGAACTGGAGTACTGTAGTAGGTAAGAATGTCCTACCAAAAAGAGAAGAATTTTCCTGCTTGAGAGTCCTTTCTACTCAAGAATTTTCTTGATGAGGGTCCTTTCTACTATGCTTTATTGTTCCTACAGGTTAGTATAAATACTTGGTTGAAGAATACTCAATTTATTCGCTACATAATATGTTCCCTCCTTTTTCTTGTAAAAAATTGAATTTAAAAATTTGTATCTGCAAAAAAGAGATAACCATTAATTGTAATGATTGCAAAAAAAAAAAAAAAAAGAAGAGTTCTATTTTTTGAATTTTTCTTGGGAGCCCGCACAATCAGTTGAAGAAGCTTTAGTCCTCAGATAGACTGTTCATAATAGATCATATATAAAAGGAATTTTTCCTTTATTTTTACTTTTAACCTCCGTATTCTAAGGTAAATAGAGAATCTTTTCTTTCCTCTTTTTTTTTTCACTTTTTTTTTGCGTCTGAAACTAGGTAACCTCTAACCCTTTGATTTCGCAGGTTCCAATCTTTCCTCTGTTATCATCTGGATGTATCTTCGTTGCTAGGTAAACCTCCTGCCCTTTCTAAAAATTTTAATTATGTTTGAAGAGAGAGTGGATGAACAGACGATTAAGCATTTCCTCGTTGACTTGGCAGCCCTCTCCAATAATTCCAAATCCAACCAACAAGGGTTTTTCGTTCCTGCTTAAAAGAGGGAGATTTAGGTGTGATTAGAGCTAGGTTTGGGATACCTGATGATTTTGTGATTCAAGTCCCTGCCTTTTCTAGGTGCCCTCATTCACCCCCTAAATGTTTTGTAGGCTTCTACGTAGCTCAGCTGGAGACTGGGTTACGTTTCCGTGTACCATCTTTTTTTGCTAAAGTGTCTACCCTGTTCAAGATCCCTCTAAACCAGCTCGTTCCCAAAGCTTGTAGCATTTTTGCTGGATTTTATACTTTAGTGAGGAATTTAGGTGAGATCCGTTATGTCGCACAATTTCATTCCTTCATGCTTAAGAAATAAATCCTGGACTTTTTTACTTTACCACCAGAGGAGATGCCCATTTCTTTCCTTCTGACACATCTGTTAAAGAATGGAAGTGAGATTACTTCTTTGTATCCTGTCCCATCTCATGGTCTTTTCCCACGACGTGGGTCCTGGTTGTTCCTGACTCTCTTAGGTACTCCACTCACATGCGCCCTGCTGTTTTTCAAGCCATGTTAGAACGCTCAAACACTTTCCATTATGACCCCCGCGAATTAATTCATCCGGCCATTCTCTTTTATTACTGGCTCAATTCCAAAGAGGTTGTCTTAGATACTGCAACTGGTATAATCCCTCATATATATATATGTATATATATATATATGTATATATTTATTTTTTATGTGCTTTCTCGATTTGCATTGTACTAACGTCTCCAGGTTTCTTGCAGTCAATAAGTTCAACAAGTTGTTGGAAGACAAGGCTTTAGGCGAGGGAAACAACCGTGATATTGGTTTTTCCTTTAACCGCTCCTTAGCTAAGAGTCTTTCCTCGACTCCTGCAAGCTCTGCTTCTACTGGCGATTCTAAGAGGAAGCGTCAAGTAGAACCCATGTCACCACTTGCTAAGAAAGCGAAAATCTCCTTGGTTTCCTTTGCTCCACCTATCCCCAAACCTTCTGCACGTGCTAGTACTCCCTGTCCTTCGACTATGCAAATAAAAAGGGAAAAACTTAGCACTAATGAGGTCTCCTCCCTACTGAGAGAGAGGACGATGAGAGCAGTCGGGCTGTTGACTTTATGAAGGGACTCCCAGCTCCCCCATATAGGGGTCATTATTCGAGTCAGGTTTTTCAGATCCCGACCCTACCCGATTGGGTTCGGGTTTTTTTTTTAATTTTTTTTCTTAAGAAATACCCGGTACCTGAATTAAAAAGATCGGATTGGGGTTCGGGTAGGAAAATCCTGCCCGAACTACCCGCACTCCCCGATTCGGTACCTGATATTTTTAAATATATATATATGTATGTATGTATTTTTTGTTACACACTACCCAGGCACCCGATATTTTTAATATATATATATATATATATATATATATATATATGTATGTATTTTTTGTTACGCACTACCTGTTCTCTCTCTCTCTACTTTCTTCTTTTGCCCTAATTTTCTTTCTCCTCCTTCCCTCTTCTTCTCCAAAATCTCAAGTTCCCAACCTAACAAAACATCCAATCCCAACAAAAATTCATCATTTTTCTCTCAAACTCTAAAATTTTAAAATGTCACAAGAAGATGATGGGGTTAGAATACCAAATCCAAAGGTTAGTAATAATTTTCTTTCTTTTGTTGTGTAGTTAATTGTTTATTCAAATGTCTTACTTACCAAATCCAAAATTGAATAAATATATTAAAAGAAATTAAAAAAATTTTGAGGATGTAAAAAAGAGAGGCTATTCAAAAGCAACCTCTGTTTTTGTATTATTGAAGTTGTTTCAGCTTTTGCAAAAACACGATACAAAATAGAAGCTTTTTTCTAGCTTCTGTTTTGGGAGTGTTTGCAAAACCTTCTACTTTTAAAAAAATAATTTTTGTAGAGAAAGTTGGAAGTTGTAGCAGATTCAAAAGTGGGTAGTGTTTGTAAAAAAGTAAAAAGCAGATAAAAGCTAAATTAGATAGTGTTTGGAGAAAAATCACTTCCAAAATAAATTTAATTGATAAAAGACTGTTTTGTCCCTATATATAAAAAACATACTATCTTTTTGCATATTATTTCACTTGTTGTTCGTCATTAATATTTATTTTTTCATAACACATAAAAAAAATTTGATTAGTATTTTATTTATATTTTTTAAAATATTAAAAAATATATTTAATTTAATAATGATCCCATTAAGTAATATAATTATTAATTCATACACAAAATTGAACTTGCATGATTGCAAAAAATAATTATTTTATTAATTAATTAAATAATAATATGTGAAAGAAATAATACAATTAGATGATATAGCACATAAAATATAAAAACTTAAAATATTAAATATGTGAAAGTGTAAATTTAATTATTATTAAAATTTAAATTATTTAAAAACTTCGATATCAACTTGAATATATAATTTTAAAAATAAATTTAAAAGGTAAAGTTGAATTAAGGTTATTTATAATAAGGGTAAAGTAGTAAAAAATAAAGTTTGATTTATTTACAAAAAAAGTCAAAGCAGTTAAAAGCACCTCTCAAGGTGCTTCTAACTTTTGGCCTAAAAGCGTTTTTTTTAGCCGTTTCAGAAGCAGAAGCTGGTATTGCAGACACTTCAAAAGTACTTTTTTAGAGTTAGAAGCTGAAAAGCGCTTTTCACAAGCGCGCGTAAACACTCTCTTTGTACTATATATATTAATTCAACTGTTTTTTAAATTTTATATATATTAATTTATAACATTAAATTTTATATTAATTTGTAGATGTCGTGGCCAAATTCTCAAGATTGTGGTGGTCGGATTTCAAAGGAAATATACTTAAATTTAAAAACATTTTCGAAAGTTTCAAGAAGTAAAGAGGTTAGTCCTATTAGTAGTGGTGGTTTCTTTAATATAAATTGTAATGAAAATTTTGGTGTTGATGATGATGATATGGATTGTGATGTTGATTATGTCCCCAAGGATGATGTTTGTCGTGGTGAACAAGATGATATTAAACCAAGAAAGAAAAAAGATAGGAAAGAAATTGCATCTAAATCGATGTATTGGGATCACTTTGACAAGTATGTGTGTGATGTTGATAAAGTGTAAAAAGCTAGATGCAAATATTGTCAAAGGGAAATTAAGCCGGATCCAAGAGTTTATGGGACTAGACCTCTAAAAAATCATTACGAGTCTTGCAAAAAAAAAAAAAAAAACCTCATGAGGTTGCAACAAATCAAGCTTGGGTTTCATTGCAATTTACTCGTGGTGGTGTGACTAATAAAGAATCACCTCGTATTGATTGGAGGTTTGATCAAGATAAGGTTAGAGATGCTTTATGTGTTATGTTTCTTCTTGATGAGCTTCCATTTAAAACAGTTGAAAATCCGAATTTCAAGTAACTTTTTGTCAATTGCATGTCCTATGTTCTTGATTTCATCACGAAAGACCATGACCAAGGACATTTATAATATGTTCTTGAATGAAATGACAAAATTAAAGTTTTACTTGAAAAAATACTCCCAAAGAGTTTGCATCACAAAGACACATGGACAACTCTACAAAAAGTTAATTATATGTGTCTCACAGCTCACTTTATTGACGATGATTGGAAATTGCAAAAAAAAAAAATATTTTAATTTTTATCCTATTTTTGGATATAACAGTAAAGAAGTTGATTTGGGTGTTGAAAAATATTTGTTTGATAGGGGAATTGATAAGATTTTTACAATCACAGTCAATAATGCTCCTTCAAATGATGGTGCAATTTTGTACTTGCAAAAATAGTTTGATAATTGGGGTATAAATATTTCTGGTGGGAAATATATACATATGAGATGCATCGCACATATTGTTAATCTCATTATACAAGATGACTTGAGAAACAAAGAAGAGCATATGACGATCTATCGTATTAGAGGAGCTATAAGGTATGTTAAAAATTCTATAGCTAGGTACAAAAAATTTAAAGAGAGTGTGGAGATTGAAAAACTGGAGACAAATAAATTATTAAGTCTCGATGTACCTATTGGGTGGAATTCCACCTATTTGATATTGGAGGCCGTTACATGCCTCAAAAGAGCATTTTCTAGGTATGAAGATTTGGATTTTGGTTATATGAATGATCTTTCAAAACCCCCACATAATGGAGTTCCGGTAGATTATGATTGGCATAGAACTTCATTATTGTTGAATTTTTTGGAGCATTTCTACAAGTTGACTTTGAGTATTTCTGGTTCTTTATGTATGACTTCCAATAAAATATATCATCAAATATGTGATGTTGAATTGCTTCTCAAACAGTGGTTGGAGAGTGATGATTTTGAGTTATGTGAGATGTCTAAAAGGATGAAGCAAAAATTTGACAAATATTGGGGGTCAATTGAAAAAATGAACATGGTCATCTATTATGCTGTTATCCTTGATCCATGTTACAAGCTTGAGTATATTGACTTTTTATTTAATACACTATATGAGGATGTCACACAGTGTTTGCTTATGAAGGAAAAAGTGAAATGTGACATGGTTGAGTTGTTTAATACCTATAAGGCAATGTATGAATCTTCGGGAAACTCAATTTCATCTTCAAGTTTGTCAAATCGTATTTCCTCCTCAAATTTGGCTTTTACTACTTGTTTGCACAGAACTTGTATGCAAGACAATTTCAAACGTTCTAGACTGTAGTTAAAAGTGATGTTGTAAAATCGGAGTTAGATAAATACCTAGGTGAAGATCTTAAGGTATTCCGGAAAGAGTTTGATATACTAAATTGGTGGAAAGTAAACTCCCGCAGATTTCCGATTCATTCCAAGATAGCTCGTGACATATTGGTGGTCCCAGTCTCTACCGTTGCTTCAGAATCTGCATTTAGCACCGGTGGTCGTGTTCTTGATGCATTTAGGAGTTCGTTGTCTCCTAAATAGTACAAGCCCTCATTTGTGCTCAAGATTGGCTTCGTATGGATTCTAAGATAATAAATGTTGAAGAAAATTTATATGAAATTGAAACAATTGAAGAGGTATTTCTATTCGCTCTTTTAACTTTTACATTTGTTTCTATTTTGATACTTATTAATAATGATCACTTTTCTTGTAGAAATACTCAACTTGGGAATTGATTCAACTATTGTTGACATTTGATGGTCTACGACTCCATTGGCAACTTGACATGCTTCGAGCCTTCAACTATGACTCTTTTTTATTTTGGATGAATGTAAAAATTGAATGATGTGTTGATTGTCATTTGGTTGATTGTAAAATTTGAATTGTTGTTTTATTTGTTGTATTGTATGGTTGTAAAACTTAAATGATATGTTGATTGTCATTTGGTTGTAAAACTTGGATTATTATTTTATTTTTATTTTTATTTGTGGATTTAATTAATTGTGAATTTTTAAGATAATCTATCACTTTTATTTATTATTAGTTGCAAAAAAATCAAAATCAATTATGCTTATTTAAAAAAAAAAAGTGGGGGGGTTGAATTTTGGGTACCCGACAAAGTTCGGGTCGAGATCGGGTAGCTAAAATAGCTACCCGTAAGTTCGGGTACCCGACCCGAACTACCTAATTTCCAAAAACCACCCTTGCCTCCAGATAAGACCTTTCTGGAGACTCTTCCTCATGATCAAGTTATGAATTTATTGGCTTCATATGCTAGCAAGGTAAGGAATAAAAGAGTTCAACTTCAATATGGGCTGACCTGATGAATTTACTTAACATGTTTGCAGACTATTTTGCTAATTGGGACTTGCTGGAACATGGGGAGCCTGCTGCAAAGGAGGCCCAGAGGAAGGTGGAAGAGTTGGAAAGGGAGTTGCAGGAGAACAAGTGCAAGCATGAGACTAGCATTGTTCACTTGAAGTTTGAAATATCAAGCCTTCATGACCGTTTGGAGCAAGCACTGATAAAACTTCAGGACTACCCATCTACTAAGAAAGGAAAGAAGAAAATTGATGAGCTATGGGTCAGCCAACTAGCAAATTTCAAGAAGTCCGAGGAATTTCAGCTCCTCTTTACAGATAGTGCTTTGAAGTACTATTATCATGGATACCTGACTTGTACTTCCCAGTTTGTTGATGTTGACTATCTTCCACTGACCCAGAGAACCTCGTGGTGGAGGATGTTGTTCCTTTGGGAGTGGTACCTCCTGCTGCTGATGATAGTGTTGCTCCTCCTACTACCAAGTCGGTAACAAATTAAAGACGCAATAAAGGAAAACTTGAAATAAAGTGAGAATAATGGTGAGATATAATTAAGGATGATAAATATTAATGTGGAATGAAAATTATAAGCTTGAAATATCCTAAAAACTGAGAGAGAATAGAGCAAGAAAGTGAGAGTTTGAGAATAATGAAGATGTTCTTTTAATCTGCACGAGATCCCCTATTTATAGGCTTATACAAAGTTGGATACTTTGGTAGATTAATGAGTTCCATACCATTAGAAATTTATTTGAGTTAGCCTTCATCCGCAACAAACCGTTTTAAATCTGGATAAATATTGAATAAGATACGGGAGTTGGACTACACCCTGCTAAATATGCCTACAATTTTAGTTATTCCCAGATTGTCATGCTTGTTCACCACCGAATTACTTGAAACCACCTGGAGATATCCTAGGGCGATGCGTACAAATGTGCTAGCGAGCTATATGACATGTATTCCTGATTGTATGATGACGTGTCCGGCTAAAATTGGCTTATTTCTTGGGCCTGCCAATTAGTAAAGTAGCAGGTAAGCTTGTAGGTCTGTCTTCCCTATCGATGGGCTTTATCAATCCTGTTGGTAGGCTTTATCCATCCAGCTGATGAGCCAGCTGGGCACTTAGTTGGCTGTGCAAGTATGCCTAGTTTGTAGGCTTAACCCAATAAATTTAGGTGGCATAATCAATAATTAAAGAAAATTTTTAAATTTTAGTTTTAATAATTATAAAAATTATTTAAATTTAAAATATAATTTAATTAAATATTTTTAACTAAATAATAATTAAATTATTAACATTATATAATATTTATAATTATTAACATTTATATTAGTTAAGATATTTTAAATTTGAAAAATAAATTACTATATTAATTTTATACTGTTATTTTAATTTAATATTTCATTTTAAAATATAAAACTTCAAAATTTTATATAATGTTTTCATATTTCTAAGTAAATATATTTAAAAAATATTTTAGTTTTTAGATAGATGAAATGCAAAAAAAAAAAAAAAAAATACTCAAAAGATGTAAAAAAATGTATATGTGAAAATACATAAACACCATGAGGATATTTTTGTTAAAAATAACAAAATATGATATAAAAAAACAGCTAAAAAACCCCAAAACCCACAAGAAGCGCGTGTAATGCACCTTCCATTAAGTACTAATGAAAGGGGTATTTTTTGCTAAGTTTTATGAAACACCGCGTGGGGGGGGGGGGGGGGGTTCTAGCCTATTTCGAAAACACAGAAACTTTTTTAGCTATTTCAACATAAAATGCATTTTAGCCCTTAGAAGCTTGTGCCTCTTCTATGTTGATATACTTTATTGCCCGAGCTAGGAAACCATCAAACCCTGGGGCTAGTTTCTTAGCAGGGAGTTAAAGAAATCTCCTCCAATGTTCCCTCAGAGAAGGTAGTTTTAGCCTCTTGGATAGTTGAAAGCACCTCCAGGGTGATCTTATTGAAGTGGTGGATGTAATCCTTTAGGGACTCCCTCTCCTTCTGGAAGATCATGAAGTGACTAAGCTCGGTCTTCTGATATCTTTTGTTGCTAGTAAATTGATGCAAGAACAAAAAATTGAAATTCTTGGAAGTTCCCAATTGTGTCGGCTTGCAATTGGTTGAATCATTGTTTGACTACCCTAGCAAAAGTGGTAACGGATACTCGACACTTAATTCCTTCAGTGTAACGGTGTATGAGAGTTGCATTCTAGAATAGAAATAGGTGCTCTTGGGGATTCGTGGTGCCATCATACCCTTTGATAGTTGGAGTCTGATAGTCCAACGGAAGCTCATCCATCATTACCTCTTTAGTGAAGGGGATACCACGTTGTTCCGGCACTAGAACTGCCATCACATGATGCCTGACATCTTGAAGTAACTTCTGCAGGTATTCCAGTCGAGCTATCTACTGAGGGGGAACCTCTTCCAGTAGCTTCCAGGGATGGCCTTAATAGCTATTAAGTCGGGGGCACTTCCCCCTCACCTGGTATCTCCACGGTTGTGGAGCCAACATAGGGACTTGAGTTACTTCCATCAATTACGATTATTCTATCGAAGCGATCATCTGTTGCATAGTCTCCAACAACCCTACAAACAACCTTATTGAGGAGGTGTCAAATGAAGTGTTGTTATATTGGGGCTCTAATAGGGGCTCGATGGCTCTGGAAGTTCTTGCTACCATAGCCCGGGGGGGGGGGGGGGGGGGGGGGGGGGGGGGGGGGGGGGGGGGCAAGGGTGTTCCTGTCACCACCTAGAGAGCTAGAGTATCATCGGATGTCTCCATGGCCCTTTGCTTGTCCATATTATAATTTGGGGTTTTCATTGATTTTCACGTCTTAAATCCTATATTTTCACAGACAATGCCACTTGATGCAACCAAAAAGTGCTCATTAAGGAAGTTTCTGGACTTGAAATCTTTGAGTCGAATCTTTAGTAAGTCTACGAAAGAAAACCTGTAAAAAAGATATTAGCACTTTTGACAATCAAGTCAGTAATTAATATAGAAAGATAAATTCCAAAAAGAAAACATACCAATGAGTGCTTAGAGAATGAGATAATAATTTTGCTAAGATGAATGCTTGAGTAGCGAGTTGATATATTTGCTTGTGTTACAAGAATGTCACCCTACCGGGGAAGGCTGGCTTTTATAGATGCAGCCACCAGTGGGTGAGGAAGCAGGATCCCTAAGGACTCGGGTCAATGGTAGCTATGGATATGTCTCCTCAAGATCTGAAGGTCGTCGGCAAAGATCCTTAAGGAGCCCTACCTATGAGGGAATTTTTTTATGGTATATGCCCCGAAATTTCAGGAGGCGGTTGGGGGTGTGAACAATATCTAGTTCTTGTAACCATTTATGTGGACGCCTGCTCACCCTCAAAGCGAATGATCTCCTGCCACCGTGAAAGATGGCCAACTCAGCCGCCAAGTCAACACCAAGTGCATTGGGCTAACAGTCATGGATTGTGGTCCATTTCCCAAAAGGCCCGACGGGTAGAACTGTACCCGGTGCGAGTTGAGGCAGTTTATGTAATTTTTTGACCCAATCCAATAATTGCGGTATTTAGAAAGTTCTACCGGAAACCAACCCAACAATCATCAAAACCACACTTTGAGGTCTAATTGGGTTGGGGCGGTTTTTGCGGTCTTTAGTATATAGATGATCACCTATACAATTAGATTAATATTTTGTGACGACTTATGCTTTTATTATAGTTATTTTGTCAAAATAAATATATTTTTCTGTAGTGTTAACTATAAAATAAATGTTTATTTTAAAAGGATACAAATAAATATAAAAAAATTTACCAATTGTTTTATGAATAGGATTGTGAAAAAATATTATTTCAAATTAATTATTAAGAAAATGATCATAATAATATATAAAATATTAAACAAAAATTGTTTGAAATAAAATAAGATGGTAATAAAAATATATTGTAATAAAATTGTGATATCATCTATTTCAAGCTCTTGCATTTATCAATGGCATAAAAAATATAGAAGATTGTCAAATAACCAAGAATTAATGAATTAATTGATCTCATTTACATATTTATACATATAAATTATAATACCAACAAAAAGTATCTTAATTAATATTATTGTCTTGAATATTAGTTTATGCATAAAAAAACTCTTGTACAAACATATGAAGAATTCTAGTTTATTATTATTGATCTTCTTCTTCTTCTTCTTCTTATTATTATTATTATTATTATCATCATCATCATCATCATCATCATCATCATCATCATCATCATCATCATCGCGGTCAAACGCGGTCTATGCGGTCAACGTAAATATAAAACCAAATCCGATTGTTACAATCCGGTATTTTTTAACTAACCCAAGACCAACCCAATCCACCCTTAACCCGCTAATTAAGGTGCGGTTTGAGTTGGGTCGATCAGTTGGGAGAATTCGACAATTTTGTTGAACACCTCTATCGAAGGAGGATTCGGACCACGGAGGGGATATTCCTTCTTGGACCCTATGCACCTCAAGGGCACCGCACCATATCTTTGGATTGGACCTCCAAATGGGTCATGCCAGTATTTGGGCCGAGCATATTATTTGCAAACCAAGTAAGATATACGATTTAATGTATTTTATACTAATATAAAATAAATATAACACTGAAAACTTGTAAAAATACTGATGTATAATTTTATTTCAAAAAATTCCTAAGTATCTTGAAAGTTTCATAGTTTCATTTTGGATTCATTGTTTGACATCTATCACTGTGGTATCGCCTATTTGAGGAATCACACTTCCCACGAAAAAGAAGTTAGATGCCAAGAATAAGAATTTACCTCTATATCGGGGGGAAAAGAAAATGCAAGATTTCTTACAACTTCACGGGCTTATAGAGGTTCTTTAATACAGAAATTCAATTGAAAAAAATAATAAATAAATATGAAAAGCAAGAAGATCCAAGAAGACAAGGGAAAAATGGACTAATGAATTGCTACAAACTCCTCCACAAAGGGGAAAAATCTTCTTTTCCTTGAAGATTTACTCTAATCTACAACGTCCAAAACTTCTCATTCCATCCTTTTTCAAGTACATTTTTACTCCACGAGAAAACGTGAGTTGATTTGGAGACCTTGTCCGGCGGACATGCTTCACAGTTGATGTCTTTGTACCAGGAGCTTGATGTGATTGCAACGAATCAAACTTATACACAGTACGAGGTGATCGTTTCAATATCCAACGACCAGAGTCGAAAGAGTGGAACATCATTTTCTCACAAATGGTTTTTGGCATACTAGTAGGCGCTCATCGCTGCCATTTTGAAGATCAATCACCCGGGCTTCCCAGCGAAGCTGTGTTGCTAGTGTACGTGCTATCTCTACAGGACCAAGCTTATCAGAAATTATAATCCACCCCTGTCAAGAAGCCAGTCTCGCATGTCACATATCGAGAGAGACGTATTGAGATGCCAATATAAAAAAATGGACAAGAAAGAAGATGATAATATGCAGCAAACTCATTGAAATAATTGTGAACATTGGAGCATCTGAATAAGAGTTTGGTGAAAGATACCTCAGGCCGTAGAATACGGTCCATCTCTAAAAGTAAATCAATGATACTGCACCTCCCTGAAGCAATGTGTGACAGGAGTCCCTTGGCATGAAGCATATCATATGTCCGGGGGTATGTAGGGAAAGGTTCGCACCTGTACAAAGAACTGTGATTTCAGCACTCCCAGAAAGAAAATGGAATGGTAGCTGGACTTGGCAGTTGACTAGATGAGTAAAAAGAATAGCACAACATTAAAAACCAAGGATGTCACTTTCACAGGATGGGCATAGAGGGAAGAATAGGCATGATCCTTAGCATCTCAAATGTAGAAACTGAACAAGCCATGAACATCCATCATGCTGAACAAACTTCAAGCCAGAATGTATCTCTGAACTTATTTTAGATTTTAACTTCCGGGATAATGAATCAACAATTTATGAAGGTCAAAAAAATGAATTGAAAGATTTGAGGGTACTGGTGTACCATCACAGACAAATTCTCACCTACTAACCCCCCCTTCCCCCCTAAAGGAGAAAAAAGACCAACAATGATGCGAGCTGATGTCTCTGGACATTTATACCACATCCATGTAGAAAAACCAAGTATAGTTAACAATATGCCCTTTCCAAGCTAGAACTTAAGAATCATTGATAAGAAAGGAACACATCATATGCTATGGAACATAATGCAAAAACAAACTATAAGCCTTCAAGAGAAATTGCCAGTACTTGAAAATATTTCTGGAAACAAGAACAGAACAGAGGCTTATTTTTACTTCAAATATACACAGCAAGAAAGGGCCAATGAGAACTAAAATCTTACCAGTTATGCAGGACACCGGCAAAACCTTGATCAAGAATGACAGGAAGGGTATTACGTTCACCTAGTGGCACAACGTTCATCACCCACACAGACTTCTTAGCTTCCAGTAGAGCAGTATTTAAACCTCCATAATGAGCACTCATGTCCATCACATTTCGAACCATATTGTATGGAGGCATAGGATCTTCATCACCAGGCCTCTTTGGATGGTCAGAAAAAATCAAGGGAGAAAGCAATGACCAATAATTTCTTAAAGAAGATCTCCAGAAGTCCAAGTCTTCAGAGAAATCTTCAGGATTAATTCCTGTATTCATTGAATATAAACTAAGCCATCTGCTTTGCCCGTTAATACGGCAGGGTCCGCACCAATACAGCTATGCAAAACTTGTAGGGCTTTAAAGTTTACATACCATGGATTATAAGCTCTGCAGAACTCAAAGAACCAGAAGACCTGTTCTGAATTGGGATCCAACGCTTGCTGGTCGTCCCACTTACACACCGAGCAAGTGGTTTATAGTATGGTAGGCTGTCTTCCCCATCGCAAAGGGGGAAAGTGCCCTGCCTGCTAGAATTAAGAACGAAAAACATTAAAAGAAATTTAGCGGATAATGTTTAAAGTATGACAATGTAGTGCATGAGGGAAAGTAGGGCGGGGGTGGGGTTTTAGAGAGAAGGATCAGGCATAAGTAACTAGTCTTACCTGGAAACATAGCATCGAGAATCTGTTGTTTTCTGCCAGATGAAAGTCTCCTCTTGCTGCGCCACAAGATTCCAACAAAGTTTCTGAGTGAATTCCTCAAAAGGAGTTGGAATTTTTCCTTTGCTTGCTCGCTGCCTGCTTCTCGGTGAGGTTAAAACAAAGTACCCTCCAGGCTTGAGTACCCTGTCAACTTCTATAAGAAACATCCCATCTGACACAGAAACACAACATTAGTCCAATGGCAAGTACCTAACTAGTATTATGATTGTCCTGCTTCAGTACTATCTCAAAAACTTAAGCACAGCCCTCACTTCCCTCATCAGTCTGATCTTAACAGCGCCAAAATGTACAGATGAAGGCAGACTTGAGGTTTCCTGTTCCGGGGATGTTATGCTTGAACTTTCTTGTTTAGTAAGTATAGAATAGTTAACTTTCTTCTTTAGTTGAGTACATAATAATATATAACTTCAGAGAAGAATTTAAAAAGACAGTGACTTATGAAAAGACTGGATACCGCTTATACAAAAAGGAAAGATAATTACGTCTGTACTACTACTACTTACAAACTAATTCATGTAATGACAAAATTCAACTGACTCTTATTTATTGGAGCGGCCTCGACAAAATGTTTTCCATGCCTTCAGTTGAGCATCTTTTAATATAACACAAACTAGATCCGACGGCTATAAGCCATAGCTTTAGTCAATAAAGATGGAGCTGTCATGCAATCAAAAACATATGATTATTGTTTGAACAAAATGTTTTACTTTATTTGGTACTGGGACAACACAGAAAAGGCAAAGCAGGAATCCATTGCAGAACAAGTATTCATGTTGTGTTTTTTCCTTTTTTGGCAATTTTGATGAACTTGACTTAATCATTACTTGCAAAAAACAAATATCAATTACGTACTCAAAGTACAAATATTCAAACTACCAACGTGACTTCATCTTATATAGATTCTCTAGTGTATTGCATGTGGACTAATGTTTGTGAGGTGAACCAATGTTACATGCAGGCTTATGCGTCCATAATGCATGCATTATTATTAAACATGATGTAATGGAAATTATTTGGTTGTGACTCAATAGAACACCCACAGGAATGGTAAACCACATCAACAGTCATTAGAGAGAACTTCAACCGCAAGCTGCAATCTAATACATAATAAGGACATAACTGCACTGAAGGAAATACACATAATTTATGGTTGATTCAAAAAATTAAAAGCTACTACTTTTCATCTGGCCACAATAATTTTATAAAATGCCCTCTTCTGTCTTTTCTCCATCTACGTAGAATCACATAAAAAAGGAAAGAGCTCTCATCTCATGATAAGCAAAGATTTGCATCAAGAATATCATAACACAAAGGGGAAAGAACAAAGTCCTAGACCAACCAACGGAAGTACCTTTGTCATCCCAGAAAATTCCGCACTGAGTGCAGTGAACCATGTCATATGATAAGGACGGAACTGGCAATTGTCTTGATATAAAGTTGCCAATGATTGCTGGGAGACCTCTCTCAAGGGCCAGCTGAACTTGGCTACCAGTTAATTCATATGCTGCCATACAAATTGCCATCAGCTTAAGTGAAAGCAAATGCGCGCCAAAGCTACCAAACCCACAGCCAATATCTAATACATTGCGCACCTGTAATTCAGCAGGAAAAAGAAATTTCAAATTCAACTGAACTGACTCATAATAGCTGACTTCCTACATTAAATAGATGTATACACCAGTTCCAAGGGCAAAACAAACTTAAAACAAGCAGTCAATTCTAATCAAGAGTCTCAAAATCAAACATGAGAATGTCAGAAACCAAGTGAGATGGCAAAGAAAACTTACACCAGCTTCACGAAATTCACTATCACTTCCTAATCCTATCATCTCAGCAATCTGGTGAGAATAATCTTTGACGCCATCAATCATCTCATCATCCGAATGGAAAGAAATTTGATTCTCTTCCAGCAACATTAGCCTATAGAAGTTACAATATTAAACAATAAGGAATAGGTTTGAAAACTGTCTCTTTCCTCCTTACTGGAGGCATTGTGTATGTGATATTTGTAACTGCTTAACGGATAATCAATATAACTGAAGAGGCCCAAATCTAAGTTTTCCAATTAAATTCAAGAAGAATTACCTTTTCGTCATGCTTCCGGACGAAAGGAATTGGTCTTTGCTCAACTTCACATTCCCGCTCCATATAACATCCCTACCACTTGGCCAAGTCAAGGGAATCTTGTAATCCTTAGGGGGCCGAACCAAACAATACTGTCGATCTCGTGATACTTCACAATGACGATCAAACTCCTCCCCATCTTTAAAACCCGCAAGAAGATTGGCAGAAACATTGTAGCAAGGAACATAGTTCTCTTTCTCCCTCCCACAAAGATCAAAATCCTTTACACGATTGGCTCCTAAATTTTTCAATTCCAAATAATCACTCACTGCCTGCTCTTTCAACCTTCTATAGTTCGAATAAATGTCGGGTCTCACAGAAGCAGTCACAGAATCAAATGAATTGGAAGAAGAAGATCCCAACAGAGCGATCAAAACTAAGGCACTAACGAGACACACAAGCAACCAGTGGACCCGTGGTCTAGGGCCAACAATCAAAACGAGTTTATTGTACCAAGAGCTTCTCATGTCAACTTTCTGTGATAATCTTCAATATAAATGCAGAAGATACCCACTCGCTTTGGGCTATTGCTCCACCAGCAATCTCCAATATCTTTGAAAATGGAAACCAATCATCAAATATAATCTCCCGCATATATGACCAAAAGTCCCAACAATCTCAGCTGGCCTCAGGAAACGCCAACTCTCGAGCAACCACCAAACCACAAAATCAGCAACTTCCTCATTATATCACATGACCACACTATCAATTACTCAGGATTTACTACATAAGAAATCCGATCCTTGCTAAGACAATCAAATTCAGATCACAAGAACCTCCTCCTCCTTCAAGCCTATATACACGTCACACATCAACTGCCACACTAAAAAGCCAAATTACCCGCCAACAGTTTCCGACCAACAACAATGCCGAGTCCAACAAAAACAGAAAAGCTAATTCCAATTCCCAATCAATCTATCAACCAACTACTTCTCACGTAAAACAACCAAAGTCTCCAGATCAAATCAAACCTGCATTGCGGCATCCAAAAAAACCAACAAAACAACGTCACAGCAAAAAAAAAAAAACTCAAAATTGCCAAAACAAATAAAAATCACTTAGATCTCAAACTCAGATCAGATCCACAACACATTCCAACAAAACACAATCAGCATTACCACAAAAAAGAACAAAACAAAACCACAACACGACCCCCAAAAAAACACGTGAATAATTAGGGTTTTTGCTCACCGGCAGTTGAAAGTGGCACAGTCCACGCATCCACGTCCGCTAATCAGCAGCAGAGGTTCTGATTCGCCATTGACATCTAGAGAGAGAAAGTTCTGAGCAGCTTTTGGGGAGCGTGGGTTCTCTATAATTGGGAAAAAAATAATGATTACTTTAATGCCTGTCTGGGTTTTTACATTATTTATACACACAAACACAAACACACATTTATTTATGTGTAAATTGCATAGCGGAGCAGGAATTCCAAATTCCAAATGGCGTGTGATTCTGAGATCCAATCTCCGTAGGCTCGCAAATTGAGAGAAACAAAAACGCAAGCCTCATTTATTCTTGATAGGAATAATTGTGCTCTTGCCCCCCAACTTATTCCTTTTTACACTCTTCCCCCTCAATTTCTTCTCTTTTTTTCTTTCTCCCCCATATTTCTCGGAGCCTTTGATGATTCCTTCTAAGCTGAAGAAGTGTTTGGGAAATGTTTTATCAGATTGTTTGAGAGAAGAGAAGATTAAGAGTTTGATACAAATTAGGATTTTTTTAGATTAATAATAATTAGGTCTAATTGTGATAGTACAATTAATAATGCTATATGGACTATTAATGTTGTTAATCAATGAGATTTGATTCCCCATTTGGCTTTATTACATCATTAATTATGCTTCATCTGGATTGGAATTATTAGATTTTAATGAAATAAAACAAGTCTAAGAAGTTGTATGTTAAATCATTGATGTAATCCCTAATTATAGAATTTAATGCAATATATCCATGTGATATTACAAATGAGCAAATTACTCCTCGTATAAAAAAAAAAACATGTAAATTACCTTCTTGTTATTTTTTAAATAAAGTAATTACGTCCCTCATGCGATTTCGTGTAGTTCAAGCATTTTTTCTTTTTTTTTTAATTTTGAATTATAAATTATATTTATAGTCTCGCTTATAACCATTGGATTTTATTTGAATCCGAAATCCTAATTTAATTTGTAAATCAACGGATGGATTTTGTTTAATTTCAATCAATTGTTAAAATTTAAAAAATATACAAATTTAAATTAAAATTATATATATAATATAAATTAAAATATATTTTTATATATAATTAAGTTAAATATATATCTAGAAAGAAAGAGATGGAAAGGCCACGGCGGTGGGAGGGGGGCGGCGACGAGAGAGGGAGGAGAAGGGGGGAGGGGCAGGCAGGCGAGGACGAACAGGGGGACGGAGGGGGCTGGTTGGGATGAAGTTTTTTATTTTTTTTTTATATATTTTTATATTATTTATTTATATAAATTATATAAAAAATAAAATATAATGTTATATATAAATTAATATTTAATCTTAAACTCATCATAATAGACATGCGTGCCTAACACTTATCCTTCTGAAAAGGTAAATTGCTTCATTTCAAAAAACATAAAGAGATAATTTGATTTAATTATTTAGTGAGTTGATAGTGTGAATTATAATATTGATCCGAGTCAAGATCCACCTAAACTCAGAGGATAATATAGGTGTCGAAGCAGGTGAGAGGATACTTGAGATAAACACCACAGGTTGGGCTCATAAAGAAGTACTCAATAAAAAATTATCCGGTGCTTAAATCAGTCAAAATACGAATTATCATAATTAGAACACATAAATTACACATAATAATAAGCCATACATTGATTACAGCAGTCGAAAGTATTTATAAATGACCCGAATGTCCGTATAGGACATATGTGGTAGAATCCCTATAGTGATTTGTGTGTATCTCTTAAGATCAACGGTTCTTCCGACGAGTCGAATCGGATCAATTTCAAACAAATTCAATAAACAAATAAGAAATAATACACGAATCCTAGTTCTCTACTACTACTTCTATCTTATAAAAATTATACCGTAATTCAATCACAAACAATTTAATCAACACATATGAATTAATAATAAATTATAATCAATTAAATTCAAACTCCAACATCATTATTTAATAAAATTCTTATAATTGAGTTTTATTTTTATTTAAAAAAAAAAAGGAGGAGTTGAGTTTTGGTTTGCATGTGGAAACATGATGATTAGTAGGGTAAATAGGAAAGCATATTGAAGGATTGTTCCAGGCTAGCTACCCCTGTCCCCACCCACCACCACCTCCACTCTCTATCTCACCTCCATTTTTCTTTCCTAACAATTTTCAACTATTTTTATTTATTTTCTAACAATATTGATGCATTAAGGAGCTGTAATATATGTGTTAGGGTTTGTCCAATCTGGAAAAGGGAAACCTAACAAAAAGAGATGAGTCTGTCTGAACAGGAACATGAACATGAACATGAACATGAACATGGCAGCTGGACATTAAAGAAGTATTAATCTAGTACATATTTTTACATTTATAATTACTACAAAGCTAACCCCTTACAACTATTCATTATAATATTTATTTGCTATTTTCTTTTGTTTAAAAAGAAATGAGAGAGAGAGAGAAATTATTCGTAGACAGGGGAAAGATGATCAGCCCAACAATTCAATTTGATTCTAATTATAAAGATGCTCTAATCAAAATCACTGCTCGTAAACAAACTAACCTTCTATAAATGGGGTTCATATTTGAATCGATTCAACCCATTAAAATGAATCGTTTGACTTGAATTACCACCTCAATAGTATATATTCACATATCGGAATATTATTACAAATGCAGTAATAATATGGTCTAAAAAGGGCATTTTTATTTTTCAATTTAGCTCGTATAATTTATTAATAAGATTGTCATGAAAAATATTTATTAGTATCTAAGATTGTTACTAGTTTCTTGTTTATGATTAAAATGAACTCGAAAATTTTAATATTGGCCTTTTTCTTGGAGTTGGATGGAATTGGGATGCATGAGAACAAGAATTCACAAACTTTACTATAAATATTCAACCAACAAACATTTAGTTGGCAGCTAGCTATCAGAATCATTCTTGGACTCTTCCATTTTCAAATTTAATTCAAATAATTAAAATACAAGGAAAATCAATCCCTTATAATAAAATACAAAAAAAAAGGGTCATTTTTGGGTCCATTTATTTGATTTTAATTAGAATTTTAATAGAGACAAAAGATGAGATTAGTACAAGATTTCTTGATTTAGACATATTATTATAGTAGAGACAAAACATAAATGGCTCAAAACCAAAACTTGGGATAATTAAAAGTAGATGTGTTGTTGAGTTGAGCCCACACACTCTTCAATCCTATTAAACTAATCTATGTAAGTTGGTGGTAGAAATTATTAGTTATTATAGGTGAAGTTGGTTCATCTACAAACATTATTGCTATTAGCTAAATAAGAGGTTTCTTTAGCTTAAAGCTTCCTCATCTTTTTCACTTTTTCTTTCTCTCTTTTTAATTCTAAAAGATAACAGGGGAGAACTAATACGATAATCTCTAAACGCAAAAGGTGAATAGCAATTTACCCCATATGATATTGAAAATGATAAATTCTTTTTTTATGAAAAATGAATAATAATTTACGTCCTTGTGTTTTTTTTTTTAAAAAAAAAAAAGCAATATACATTCCTGCCTAAGGAGGTAAATTGCTTTGATTTTAAAAATAGAGGGAGGTAAATTGCTACATTTTGAAAATTATAGGAGGGTGATTACTATTTCATTTTTTATAAGGGAGCCGTTTGCCTATTTTTCATAACACAAATAGGTAGATAGCAATTTACCCAAACGCAAAATATAAAAGTCGTCCGTTCGCTGTTGTCTTTAGGTTGAAGGTTTGAAATTGATGATAGCCAGCAAAATAATGAACAAAACTAAAACATGATGAGTTGTGAAAACTTTGACATATGCCATGACGTTTAATGGGGTGGTGGGGCTGGCCGACCAGGTCCAATGAGCAACCCCTAGCTGTGTGGCATTCTTCTATATTCCAGTAAATATGCTTTGGGAAACTGTTGCAGACAGTGGGATTAACATAGTTTTCGATGTAAGCCTATGATGTAAGGTTGCCAATGCAATAGTTTACTTTGATTTATGAAAATAAGTCAAAGTTACATTGAAGTAGATTGCATAAGACTGACTGACTATATAAGTCATTAAGACTTCAACCTGTTTGTGTAGAACATTGAAGCAGTAGGATTCAAGTTGAATGAGACCAACAACATGGCCCCTACCACCTGTGGCTTAGGGTAGCTTAAATCAGAGTGTATGATGCAGTGTGTAGAAAATGCAAATTTATGTATCTATGGCTGAGGGGAAGCTTTTAGTTCAAATCTTTAAAGGGAGAAAAGCGAAATAGCAAGAGGTTCTTCTTTGAAACCTTACACATTTCGATGAGTTTTCGGTGTATATTCTTCCCTGCAAAGCCCTTGTGTAGTTTGGAGTTGAACAATAACTTAATAGCCTGATAAAACGCAGACAGGAATATGCAGGAGGAAGCAACAGCATCAATTTGGTCTTAAGCAGTGTGCGTAAGTTCACAAACCGTAATGCTAGAAAGAAAATGCAGGGAAAAATAGTACTCATGGAAGCAGACCAGAGCAACTTCAAGTTCTAAGTCAGCCATGGCAGTGTCAAAGAGAGCACATCCCCCTTCTTGTCTGGTTGCTCCATACTATTGCTACCAGAAACCAGGCAAGACAAAGCAAATCTCTCCAGTTGATAACTCTCAAAGTAAAACACATCTTAGGTGAGGAATGGATGGTAGTGTACGCAAAAACTGAAATACACAGCATAGTTATGAAGTTCTTCCTGGACTATCATCCTGCTATCCACATCTTACATTAACCATTTCCTAATTCTCTGTTCAAGTAATCCACAAACATCCTCTTTGCACTATCCGCATCTGAAGGTGGTGGTGGGCCACTTAAGCTTGATTGCCCAGTTAATTTAATAAAAGTTCGTCTGAGCTTCCGCAGCTCAGGCAAACCAATAGGTCTCGAAATATCAATACTCGGTAAGCCAGGTCCAAGAGACACACCGTTGAGAGGGCCTCCCATAGCAAGGGATTGTGCTTCTATAATCATATTCATTACCTCTAGAGTCGCTCTATCTATCTCGTACAGTGAATTTGCCTGTGTCACCCGCGCACTTTGTGTTGCAATAGTAGGCTGTAAAACTTTGACATCCCTGGTTTTGGAATCCACCTTTTTCGTGAGGTATGTAACAGCATCTACTATAGCAGCAGATGATTTTACAATCCCATCTCTAGACGGCAATAACTCAAACAATGGTGAATCCCAACGATTTCTGCTGTCCGGCCTCTCAAACCGTCTTACCAGATCATCAAATATTTTATCATCATAAGCAGGCTCCGATCTGTTTCTGCGTTCTTCATTCCATTGTCGACAATAGGATTCTTCAACATCACAGTGCACAACACAGTATCTAGTTCCTGCTGCACGAGCCAAACACCATAGCTCATATCTGTAACCCTTTATGCTGTTTAAAGAATCCACTATGATGATATTATCTCTGGACAATGATCTATCAACTTCAGATCTCAGAACCCCCCTTAGGTTCTTCTCAGCAGGCATGTTAGCATAGCTTTCGTTACGATTGAGGTGAAAGGAAGATTCATTGACGATCCTGACTGTTGGTTTAGATTCTACTTCTTGAAGAGCTTCAGCCAAGCAGGCTGCAGCTGTTGATTTCCCACTACAAGGTTGACCACAGATCACAACCAAAGCCATCTGCAAAAATTGGATGTTCTCTTTGCGTAAGGTGCTATTCATAACCTATGTTAAAGTCTATTCAGGAATTACAAACTTCTCAAATCTTTAGCCATACTCTTCAATTAACCTAGAATGTCTAGAGTTGAATTTGGCATGCCAACCTCCTTCTCATTTAACCTTCTCCCTTACAGAATTGTGTACAAATTACATGGGTTCAAGTAGTATATTTCATCCCTCAAACTGAAACCAAAGCAGCTACAAACCAAACACGCATCAAGAAATTAACGGACAACCATTCGTTCTACATCAGGTGACGAAAACTACCATTAGCATTAATTTAAGTACATGGTACCTTTCACTCTAGTTAACATGTTTCAAGATTTAGTTCGAGTAACATCAATTTATTCCTCAAGTCATTTCAACACAATACCCTGAATTCCAATTCCCCACCTTCCACGCCCACTACTGCTGGCTAAGGATGTTAATTTGTCTCCCACCTCAAGAATCAAGACACACAGTACATCTCTATCCGAAACCCACAAAAACACCTTTTTCTACTCAATTGCTCAACACCTGATTTGACGCAAATGTTCAAGATTTATTTCACAAACATTTTATCAAACACCCTCTGGGCACAGCATTAAAAAGCCGAAACTAAAACCATACAGCTACTGTCAGCTATCAAACAAGAAGAGGGCACTCTTGTTACCTGGAATTGCAGTAAAACAGGACTGCTTATGACCCACGCGGAGATGAGGAACAGACGAGAGGGAGAATATTTCTCTCTTAAGAGAATCACACAGCGATTTTAGTTCAAACAGAGACCCAAGAAGACGACTTGAGCATGCCAAAGCAATTATACACCATTCTCGCTGGGGTACGATTAGGCCCATGTAAATTATTGGGCCGAATAAAAGAACAATTGGGCCTATCACTCACCAAAATTAATATATACTAAAGGAGAGTATTTTTTGGTGTTTTTATTTTTTATCTCAATTTTTACTATCATTCAATAGTTTTTTAAGTCACCATTTTTTTTATAAAATAATATAACTAGCTATGTTGTGTAAAATTTATTAAGAATAAATAGCTTGTTTTAAATAATATTAAAAAAATATACATACACGCAGTTGTGCCACAAATTACTAGTAAAAATAATTAATTTGGGTTGTATCACATTAGACTTTTTAGCCAATGATAATAATTTAAAATTAATATTTTATTACAATTACACTTATATATTTATTTACAAGCATCAAAATATTATTAGGGTATTTTGCACATAAATTATACATAATGCTGAATGAGGGATATAATTGAAAGTTTATGTAGTTTTTTCGTAGACTATATTTTTCATCCAAACCCTAATAAGATAGTGCAATTATAAATAAAAAAATCTTAAAGGGGGTATAAATATAATTTCATATTTTTAGAGAATCTAAATGTAATTAACCATATGCATTATTGCCTCTAATAATAGGAAAGAGATAATTTCTTGTGTTATGATAAGCAACATATTTTACAAAATGCTATAAGCCATACATTCTTTTTATTTTTAATCATTTGCCTCCCCTAAAAAAAAAAAAAATCATTTACCTCTAATAATCTAAAAAAATAATTCCTTACTTATGTCTTGTAAAAATAACAAAACCACTCAACATTCGATTTTGAGATTAATCGGTAAAAGCTCGTTTGAGGTTGACTCATTAATTTATTTATTGATAAATTTTAAGGTCGACTTGAGCTTGATCCAATTATAAAAATAATAATAAATACATGTGAAAATATCAAATTACTTGAGCTTCGCTAGGGAACGGTTTAAATAAAACTCGTTCGAGCTCGATTTGATTATTAATCAAGTCAAGTTCTAACGCAAATCTTCAAATTCGATTGTAGTTCAAACAAATTTGGACAATAATGCATTCACCTCATTTACAGCCCTACCTTTGTTGCAATTTACATTAATACATTAAAGTACATTTAATCAAAATTTTCCTCTCAAAACAAATGGGATCAAGAAAATTAAGTAAATCAATCATTCAAAAAAGAAATTATTGCTAACTTTTACATAATTTATAAATTCCATAAGATATAATATTACTTATAATTAAATTAAATCCGCGCATAGCACAAAGTACACGCTAGATTATTATATTTGAACGGATTCCTTTGCTCCAGTCGTTCTATTTTGACCGAATGGTGAATGTTATAAACTTTGATTGTTCTTAATTACAAAAATATTTTAATTAGTAGATAAATATTTACGGAGAATATTTAAAAAGATTAATAACCTTCCTTATTTTAAACACGTGCATTATTTAATTTTCAAAATTTATGCATTATTAAAATATTTATAATAAGTAAAAAATATTTAATAAAGAAGAACGTTGTATTTTTCTTAAAAACATCGGATATCTTACTCTTTCTTTATTTTTCAAATCCTAACATAACTCTTAATTAGTTCTGACGTTGATCTAACCAGTTATGAGGGAAAAGTCTTGCTACGTCACGGTGGTATTTACTTTGTATCCTTCCATAATGTTAGTTGAAATATGAGCTCATGCCCGTTTGATGTTTGCATAAATTATTACGTTACACGTAGTATTTGTGTGTGTAATTTTATTAATATTTTTTTTATTAAAATTTATAATTTATTCATATATATTAAATTTGTCATTGTCTTGCAAACTCACATATGAAAACTGGCGATACCCTTTTTAATTTAATGCATTAATTGTCAATACATTATACATATTTTACTATAATAAAGTTAAAAATTAGAACTTTGTACAATATATATTATATCAGTAATGACGATTATATTTATATGTACTAATTTGTTGTATCTAATTTAATCAACAAAAAAAACTAAAATGAGTAAATTAAATTTGTGAATGTAGTAATTTCATGAAATTAATTTTTTTAAATGATGTGATTGAGTAGTTAATTCAATATGAATTGGAAAATTAAATAGGGTTGGCAATTTCAACCCGAACCCGAAAAACCCGTCCCGGACCCGCCCCGTATGGGACGGGTCTGGGATGCTATTTTTCGGGTTCGAGGCGAGTCTGGGGCAGCTAAAACCTGTCTCGGTCGAGTCCGGGGCGGGGTACGGGTCCTATCTCTAACCCGCCCCATTGGACCCAGCCCCAACCCCGGTTCAACCCTGCCTCTTTTTTTATTATATATTATTAATATATATAATATATTATAAATAAAAATTATCTTATTATATATATATGAATCCTAAATAATTTTTGCATATACCCAATTATATATAAAAATACCAAAAATAAAAAATTAGTTGATAAGAAATTTAATAATTTAGATGAACGTATTTTTTGTCTAATCCAATTCATTTTAGATTGAAACTTATATTAAAATATTTAAATCTAAATTGATATTATTTATTAAAAAATATTAATTTAATGTATTCTTTGTATAAATTAATTAGGCCGGGACGGGGTGAAATTTTTAGCATGGTGAGATGGGATGGGGGTGGATTATGGGGCTGGCAAAAATTAAATTAGGCGGGTCTGGTACGGGTCCAGGCGGGTTATGGGGCTGGCAAAAATTAAATGGGGCGGGTCTTGAATCCAGGCGGACCCGTACCAGACCCGACCCATTGCCATCACTAAAATTAAATAGGTTCCATCAATGGAAAGGCATTTTTTATATTTAAAAATTTTATCGTAGTGGTATGAGAACTACCACTTTGAGTTTATGAAAATAGTTGTGTCGAAACGCCAAAAACGTCGTTAGATGTGATAACATATGTCAACGGTTGGTCTTTTCTTTCTGAAATTAATTAGTTAGTTAGTTAGTTTTTTTCGTGGCATTAAAATTCTCCATTAATATTTTATTCATAAAAATTTGTATTTAATTATTTAAAGTTATTATTTAATAATATTTGTAGACTAAGAATTTTTGTAATATTTTCTCCACCACTTTTTCTTAATTCTTTTTGTATTTGGCAATATTTATGTGTAGCTTCATATTTTTCATTTTTAGATATCTGTTATTTTCTTTACATAAGCTACATATATGCATATATTTATAGCATTCTCTTGATATATCTCATGCAATAAGTTCTTAATTTTAATCAGGTGTAATAATTTTTTTTAGAATTAATTATATATTTTATTAACATATTTTTTCCCATTTTTTTATGAGTTTATAATTTTTGTATTTGCTTTTATGGGAAATGTTGTTTCTCGTTTATTGTAAATTATATGTTTTCTCATTTCATAACAAGAAAATAGAAGATCAGTGACAAAAAACACCAAGTGATAATTTTAATATTGTCAATTATATATACTTAGTGACAAGACTGTTTATTTTGACATAATAAGAAATTTCATAATTTTAATAATTATTATTATTTTATAAAATTATTATTAACATAAATTAATGAAAAAAATATGCACAGAGTTGTCATTAAATAATTAGTGACTAATAAATAGTAATAAAAATTATTATTACCATATAATTAGTGACTAATAAAATAACAGTTGTCACTATTTTATGTTAACTTTATGCACATTTTTTGTCATTAATAATTATATAATGACAAGATAAAAATTATTATTATTTAATAAATATTATTAATTATAACTTTAAATTATCACTTGATAATTTGTCACTAATATCATATTTTCACGTAGTGTTTGTTATAAAGTTATTTAATTTATTACTTAATAATTTGTTATTGAGAAACATATTTGCAGAATTAGTGTACCTGAGAAGTAATTTGCAATAATCATTAGACTTTTAATAATTTGCTTAGTACAATATCTAATCAATCAAACACATTTTCAATTGTTTTGAGAATATATGTTTCATTATTCTCTGGTGAATATTTAAGTTTATATAAATTAATAAAACATATAAATGTATATGAATTAATTGTTATTTTTCATTCAAAATTTAAATTAATATCTTAATCAGTGCAAAAAATTATTTCATTTGCCTTTTGAAAATTTTGTTATCAATTATTGTGTTTAATGGATTCATGAAAATATGATTCATGTGTGTGTATTTTTTTTTTTAAGTAAGAGCGATGAACTATTATTAATTAAAATAAATTGATTACAATCATTCATGTCGGATATCAATATTTAACAAAGACCATTACAACAATAACACTCTGATCAATAATATAAAATAAAACTCATTTTAACCAACACCTGATATTATAGTAAAAACAATAAGTATACTCTGATCACCAATTTTTTTTGTGAAGCCAATAATGCCTTTCAACCGATAAAACAAATAACTTATTTAACTTTCTAATTTTTACATTAATTAATAATAATTGTTTTTTTCTTTCTTTCTTCTTTTTATTTTTAATATAATATATTGATTTAATAAAAATATTATTTTTAATATATTTAAAAGTGTAATATGCACGTAAAAACGGAGTGCCACAATAGCTAATCTATACTAATATAAAAATGAAAGGGGGTTCCGTACTCATAAATGGCGGTTAATGACACCACTGCACCAATTTTTTATAAAGTAAACATTGTCCTTCAACTAATAAAATGACTAACTTATTTAATTTTTTAAAATTATATTTAACTAATAAATTAATTTTTTTTTTTTATGTTTTTAATGTAATATAGTGATTTGTATATTTTGCTCTTATTTATAATATATTTTAAAGCGTGAAAAATTATGTATTATATGTACATAAAAACAACATGCTACAACGACTAATATATTAAAAGCAAACTCTATATACCGTATAAAAGTATATTAAAAGCAGGTAATCATGTTGGGAAAACTCATAAAATAAAGAAAAATCCAACGTATGTATAAACTTTCTTTTGTTGCTTTTAAATTTTTATATCAATTATTTCATTTCATGAGTTCATGAACTATCTGAATTATGTGTTAGTTATCAACATTTTTATTTATGTACTTATTTATATTTACTCATATGCTTATTTTGATTATTTTGTTGATACTTTTTTGCAAAGATATTGGATTTTGCATACACTTCTTTTTCAATAAATATTCTTACTTTTATTGATTTTTGAATTTTTTATAGTCAATTATTCTATTTATTGAGTTCATGAATTATGTGAAATATACATTAATTTTGTCTTTGTCCCCCTTATGAGCAAGGTTTTTTTTATTTTTTTTTTATTTTATGAGTTCTAACAGTTTTTTTTTTTTTTTTTTTTTGTGAGTACAAATAAGGGTTTAAAGTAATTTTGGTCCTGTAATTTTAAAATTTTTTGATTTGGTCTCTAACTTTCTGGCATGCCAATTTGGTCTTTTATCTTTTAAATCTAACGCATTTTTAGTCTTTTAGCCATATTAGGCCAAGTTCATTCCCATTTTACCCTTCTATTTAGAAAGCCCTTATAGTTCATACATATGTTCTTAGTTTGGCCCAACATGCTTCTAAAATAAAATTAAGCATTAGCAAAATCCATGCGTTGCTTTGAGCACCTTGTTTTCAGGTATTCCAATTTACGGATTTCCCCCTAACCACACTACCGCAGCAGATGGTTCGCAGACACTTGGCTCATTCAGCAACAAAATAGCACAACCCTATTTTCATTTTCTACCTTAGGACATAAAAGATACTCTAAAATTGAGGCTTAATAAAATTTTGAAAAAATAAATTGAACAGAAGCCTTTCTTTATTGAAGAAAATTTTGAAATATTGCATAGATATTATTTTCTTTGTTGGAGGAGACAACTGTTTAGCCTATAATATAGAGGACTATACTTCTCGGGGAAACCCCCATAAAAATTGAAAATTCAAAACTACAAAGATTTGAAAACTTAAAATATCATGCTTTAAAGAGTTGGAGAAATTTTTGATGACCCCATCTGCTTCATTGCCTTCTTATTTGTAGTCGTCCGCGGACTTCAAACTTGTTCTTTGATGACATCATTGCGTTCGTCATCTCCTCTGTTTTTCGGATAACGTCATTGCGTTCGTCATCCCTGCATCCTTTCCAGCTATTGTCTTAATGGTTTGTCGGTCATGTGCTTGCTAGCTAGCTTTTCCTTCTTTCTAACTGTTGGCCTTTATCGTTTTCTGCCAACAATCTCACTTTTGAATTTTTACATTCTGCAGTTTACTTCGTCCTGTAAAAATTCTTTTTTTAACTCTTATCCTATTTCGATTTGGGTTTCTTTTGCGTGACTCGAATTTCACTTGTTAATTAGCTCAATGTTAATTTTGACATTAATTTTTTGTATTACTATTGAACTATTTTCTTGTAGTGGAACTCTTCTCACATTTTTTTTTATCAATTTTGCATTTTTTTGATTTCATGAATGATGTGATATCACATACAATTGATTCATAATTTTTAAAAAAAAAAAAAAGTATTATTTTTTTAGAAGAAAAAAAAAAAAAAAAGCAAACTTTCGATCTGTCCACTCACATATGAAAGTTGGAAGAACTCATGAAATAAGAAAAAGGCCCATTTAGTTGTTGGTAAAATTATATTTTCCGTCCAGTAATTTAGTACTTTTGATTTTATAATTTATTTTATTAATATATTTATTATTTTTTGATAAATTTAGTCCCGAGTCTCATATTTGGTGATTTTTTTAACAAACTTAGTTTTGTGTTGAAAATTTTGGTCCCTTCATTTTTTTTATCCTATAACTATGAGTTGTTATGACCAAAATTATCAATACATGACTAAATCATTAAAAAAGGATCAGATGTGAGATGTTTATTACTAAATTCGTAAAAAAAAAAAAAAAAAAAAAAAGAAAAGAGTTAATACATAAATACAGTAAGCTACAGGACCGAAAGTGCCAATGATCTAAAGTTACAATAATAAAAAAAGTGTAATTTTAGCTTTAATTGCTTTTTAATCTTTTTTCAATATCAATTTGTTTGGTTCATGAATTCATGAAATTATATCTCAATTGTAATTTTTTTATTTAATTTATATTTACTATTATGCTTATTCTGATTGTTTTAATAATAGTTTTTGCAGAGTGATTAAATTTTGCATATACTTCTTACTGGTGAGTATTAATACTTTTATTTATTTTAATTTTTTATTATCCATTATATTTTTTGAGTTCATGAATTATACATTTTTTTTTTGCCCCTTTTGATCAAGGTTTTCCCTTATTATGAAGTCATTTATCTATTAATTGTTGTAATAGTACTTTCATATTTATAGATCGAGTCTTTAGCATAGAGAAAGTGTAGGAATTATTATATTCTATTTAGTGAAATTATAGTTTTATTTATTGAAAATTAATTGATTTAATCTCTTAAAATTATATATATTTATCATTTATTTTCTAAATTCACCATTTATTTGAAATCATACTTAAGGAGTATTTGTGCGCGCTTTTGGAAAGCGCTTTTCAGCTTCTGGCTTAAAAAAAATACTTTTGAAGTGTTTGTATCAGCTTCTATTTTTGAAACGGCTAAAAAAGCGCTTTTAAGCCAAAAGCTAGAAGCACCTTGGGGGGTGCTTTTAGCTGCTTTAGTTTTTTTATAAATAAATTCAACTTTATTTTTTTACTACTTTACCCTTATTATAATAATCTTAATTTAACTTTATCTTTTTAATTTATTTTTAAAAGTATAGATTTAAAGTTTATATCGAAATTTTCAAATAATTTAAATTTTAATAATAATTAAATTTACACTTTCACATATTTAATATTTTTAGTTTTTATGTTTTATGTGCTATATCATCTAATTAGATTATTTCTTTCACATATTATTATTTAATTAATTAATAAAATAATTATTTTTGCAATGATGCAAGTTTAATTATTGTGTATGAATTAATAATTATATTACTTAATGGGATTATTATTAAATTAAATATATTTTTTAATATTTTTAAAAATATAAATATAAAATACTAATCAAAATAAAATTTATTTTTTATAAAAAAATAAATATTAATGACAAACAACAAGTGAAATAATATACAAAAAGATAGTATATTTTTGACATATAGGGACAAAACAGTCTTTCATCAATTAAATTTATTTTGAAAGTGATTTTTCTCCAAACACTATCCAATTTAACTTTTATCTGCTTTTCACTTTTTTAACAAACAATACTCACTTTTGATTATGCTAGAACTTCCAACTTTCTCTACAAAAATTACTTTTTTAAAAGCAGAAGTTTTTGCAAACACTCCCTTTAGCTTCTTACTTTTATTCAATTAATGAATATGGTTTTCAATTAATTTATATAATTAAACAATAGTTCTTGCATATATATGTTCTTATAATTGTAAGTTTTTGTAAATTTTATTGACGTTTATTCATTGTAGTTATTTTTTTAAAAAAAATAACTCATTTAAAAAATTTCTTTTGATTGACTTCTACATAATCAAAATTATAATAAAATATAATTTTAATTATGATTAAATTAAATACGTGCATATCACGAGTCATATGCTAGTTAGTATATATATATATATATATATGTATATATATATATATTGACTACAACTACGATATAAAATGCCACTATTTTTCGAGAACATGGGCATTACACTAAACTTTAAAAGGGGTATATCTATAATTTTATAAAAGATATCGAATATTTCTGTATTTGGACCTAATTTCAATAGGTGCAATATAATTTATCTTCCTTTTTTTTTTGCTTTTGTATCTGATCATCTTACACACATTAAATGTGCTACAACTGCTAGTTATTAATTAAGCTTGAGGGGACTAAAGTAATAGGGTTGGCAATTTCAACCCGAACCCGGAAAACCCACCCCGGACCCGTCCCGTATGGGGCGGGTCTGGGATGCCATTTTTCGGGTTCGGAGCGGGTCTGGGGCAGCTAAAACTTGCCCCGGCTGGGACCGGGGCGGGTTACGGGTCCTGTCTCGAACCCGCCCCATTGGACCCGGCCCCGGCCTCAGTCCAACCCCGCCTCTTTTTTTATTGTATATTATTATTATATACAATATATTATAAATAAAAAAGTATCTTGTTATATATATATGAATCCTAAATAATTTTTGCATATACCTAACTATATATAAAAATACCAAAAATAAAAAATTAGTTGATAAAAAATTTAATAATTTAGATGAACGTATTTTTTGTCTTATCCAATTCATTTTAAATTGAAAATTATATTAAAATATTTAAATATAAACTGATATTATTTCTTAAAAAAATATTAATTTAATGTATTCTTTGTATAAAATAATTAGGTCGGGACGGGGCGAAACTTTTGGCATTGCGAAACGAGGCGGGGGCGGGTTATGGGGCTGACAAAAATTAAATGAGGCGGGTCTGGTACGGGTCTAGGCGGGGCGGGGGCGAGTTATAGGTCTGGCAAAAATTAAATGGGGCGGGGGCGGGTTATGGGTCTGGCAAAAATTAAATGTCTTGAATCCGGACGGACCCGTACCAAACCCGCCCCATTGCCATCACTATAAAGTAACTACTTGTGATAGGGCAAATAAATATTGATCGAAAACACCCTCCAGCATACTTATTTTTATACAAAATAACCATCTTTTTTTTAATATTTTCTTTCAATAATATCTTATTCATGCATATTAAAATTAACAAAAAGTTACTTAAACCAAACTTCATTCTCAAATGAACAATAAATTTTGTCTCTCAAAAAATAAAATCAACCACACTATTTATTTTAAATTATTTTAAAAATAAATTCAAACATTTACATTATTTCCAAAATACATCTATCTATCTTTTTTCTTTCTCTCTCTCTCTCTCTCTCTCTCTCTCTATTTCAAAGTTAGGACAAAACACTAAAAAAATAGAAATAAATCCAAACACTATGTACAAAATTTGGGTGCCTATTAACAATAGTAGACAACTAATGATGCCAAACTCAATTGGTGAAATGACCCTCATGGTATTAGAGTCATGGGTTCGAACTTCACCGCATGTGCGGGATATGATTATTATAATAATTTTTATTAAATATAGATATCGATAGAAATAATTATAATTATAATCAATTTATTAGAATAAAATAATTTATCACTCTTATTTTTAATCTATTATATAAAAAAAATTCATTTTTTACTACAAACGACGGTTACTTACACAGCGACATCAATTTTTTAAATTATCAAAAATATCCTTATGTATTTTCAACCACCTACTCAAATTCTGCTTCTCATTCATATTATTTATACTATATATTTATATTAATATGAAAATTTTCACTCACACTATTTTTTTTTGTTGATAATATCACTAAATTACTTTTATTTTATTTATTTATTTATTAAATGTGATTTATTAATTTATAGTTTTTTCTTAATTATAATATATTTTAAAATAAAAATAATTATTTATTATATACACGTAGGGACGTACGTGCCATAATCACTAGTTTAAAAACAAAAAACAACAACAATAGTGGACATGTCCAATGTGGTGCTGCGATTTTAAAATTGTGGGACCAATCAGCAGGCCTTTGTGGAGCATGTTCACACATTAAACGTCAAAATCAATTGATTGCTACAACGCAATAATTGATAATGGACAGAGAATTTGGTGGACCCCACCATGACATATGTTCATATCACCTCTCACCAGTTTTTTTTTTTTTTTTTTTTTTTGCCGAAAAAGAAAAAGAAAAGCAGCGGTGAAGAAGAACATGCTATTGGCCCCATTTATAGTATGAAAGCATAGAGTGAATTGATAAGTGGGGAGCTGCTACTGCCCTCTCATCTCCATGTGTTTTAAAAAATGCAGCAATCCCTCCCCCCTCGCGTGGTAATTGCTATTATTTAATTATAAAAAGAGTAATTTTCATTTATAATATCGTTATGAGATAACTTACATTCGATCCTTTTAGTTACGGAATGTCCAAATTGAGACACATCTCATAACTACATTCGATCTTTTTAGTTACGGAATATCCAAAATTGAGACACAATTACTGCTCAAACAATAATTAAATTTGTTACTAAAGCTGTGTCAATATTGACTTTACAGTTTACAAAAGCCCTTTCATCTCTCCTATATACAAACCAATTATAATTACTCCTTGTAAGAAACCCTTCACTCCCTCTTTACTTAGGGAAATGGACAAAAATAACACAATTTTTGTTAGTTGTTATGTAAGAAACACAAAACCAAATCCATCAACTTCTCTTACTATATCTACTAAATGCGTCTCCACCTATATTTATTTTGGAACATCTTATTACGTTCATGACAGATGTTTTTTAAGCGGAAAAAAATTACAGTTTTAGTCCTATAATTTCTGTGGGTGGTATATATTTTTGGTTGTACACGAATTGATTTTGTAATTTTAAATTGTTGGCAGATTTCATCATTTTTCGGTCAATTGTATGTGGCTTATACATGATCAAATTAAATTACAAGTTTAGTCTTGTAACTTAAGGTGTGTTCGCATTTTTAGTCTTGTAACTTTGGGTGTTGGCAATTTTGGTCATGTATAAATTGATTTACAGGGCTAAAATTGAAATTTAATTGGTCATGTGCAAGTCACATACAATTTAAAAGGACTAAAATTGTCACCACTATAAAGTTACATGACAAAATTGCAAAAATCAATTCGTATAAAATCGAAAATGCTATTTCGTTAAGTTACAAAACTAAAATTACAGATTTTTTTTCATTTTAAGCTCATAAAGCATTAGATCGTATTCTAAGGAGAAAAAAAAATTGAATTGTTGGGATAAAACAAGATTATAAAACTTACAGTATGTTAATAATAATAAATTTATAATTAATTTGAAAAACATAGAACTAGAAAGTGTGATTAATTTGATTTGTTCTTGTTTGGGTAATTAAGAATTTTACCGACATCTTATTTTGAATTTTATACGATTTTTTTTTTTAAATTATCAAATATTTTAACGCACTACATAAATTATTTGTAAGAAACTAATGAGCTCACCCAAACACGAAATGATACTATAGTTTATTAAAATTGGTGAATTAAATGTACAGAAGAAGTGATTTTTGCAGATCAAAATTTTATATTTAAATTCTATTGTATTTTTTTATTTGAAATAATATGTTAACGTTACGTGTATTAAATATTTTCATAAAATAAGTGAGGTAATTTTTATTTATATGATGTGTATATATTAATGGAAATAAAAGATGCAATATAAATTTTGGAAATTTTTTTATCTGAACTAGATTTGATTGAATCAAACCAATTACAAAATAAATGTATCATACTTATTATGCGATTGGTCATTTTATTTAAACTGTACACCAATAACATAATAAAAATTATACTTGTTATTTAATTAGTTTAGATTCGATAGAAATAAATTGGAATAAGTAAGAAAGGAGATGGAGGAAGCCAAGTCAAAGGAGGAGTGAGAAAGGGTGAGACTTAGAGAGAGAGAGAGAGAGTAAAAGGAGGCGGGTGAAGTGGGGGAAAATCATCTCACCATTTTACTTAGTGGGGAATTCACAATCAATTATATATACATATATATATATATATATATATATTTACCTATATATATATATATTCTCAAAACACACTCATCTACACTATACTCTCTCACCACCACCACCACCACCACCACCACCTCTCTCTCTCTCTCTCTCTCTCTCTCTCTCTCTCTCTCCACCACTGGCCGCCGTTGCCCCCGTCTCCACTCTTTCTCTCTCTCTCTCTCTATATATATATATATATGTATGCACACACAGACCCGTGTGTGTGTGTGTGATATTCTCTCATCAGTTATATATATTCATATCCATTTTCCATTACACAAACAGTTAAAGTGCAGGAAAGAGAGAAGAAGATCGATCGATCGATCAAATACATACATAGAAATATGTTGGTGAGGAAATGCGGTAATAATAATATTGTAGGTTTGATAATATTGATGTGTGTTGTGGGTGTCGGAATCCCAACATGTTGTGCTCAGAACATAAGCAGAGGAAGCTTTCCTAAGGGCTTCGTTTTCGGAACTGCTTCTTCAGCTTTTCAGGTCTGCTTTCCTTTTTTTTATAAGTAATTTTTATATTCTTTTCCTCTTCAGTTTCATATGTATTACAGACATTCACACCCTATCTTTTGTTTCTTCCCAATAATTTAATGTTTTCCCATTCAATTTTCGTATATTATAATGTGAGATTTTATGCAATTTACCTATATGAAAAAATAATAGTAATTTATCTTCTTATTTAAGAAGGTAAATTATTTTATTTTAAAAAACACAAAAAGAAGTTAGATTGCTTCATTTTAAAAAACACATGAGTAAATTACTATTTTTTTTATAGGAGAATAATTTACTCATTCATAATATCACAGAAGAATTGCTTGTATTTTTTTCTATATTATAATACAATAGTTATATTTGTTGTCTGATTGGACGACAAATATAGCTTAAATCCGAATTCAAAATTTGCTACTTAAAAAAGGATATAGGAAAAGGGTTTTGTTTTTTTTTTTTCGATAAAAATATTAAGGGTTTAATATAATTTAACTCATTTGATATTGCAAATAAATAAATTATTTATTAATATTTAATAAATTGAGTAATTAAATAATTCATTAACACAAAAGGGTTGAAAAGGTTTGTTTGTTTGCACATCTTGGGAAGTTTGTTTGTTTTGATTGAAAGACAATTATTGACTGGCAGAAAATGACTGCAAGAATAGACATTCATTCTTTGAATTCATTTTCATTAATTAATTAAGGAATATTTATTATTTATTTATTTATTTTTAATAGGGTGTCATAGTTTCTTGTATTCAGACACTGTGATTTTGTCCTTGTAATTCACAAATTTAGGTTTGTTTGATTCATTTCATACTATGATTGATTTTGATATAGTAAAGTATAGAATAATTTTGTTATTACACTATTTAAGATTTATTTGCTTGTGTACCTATTTATATACCAATAATTAAAGACCCCAAGCATTGGGATTTTAAATAACAACACTAAATAAATATTAGATTAAATTACAATAAGCCCCTTAAAATTTATCATAATTATAATTATTCATTGTTCTTTGAAAAATTACACGTACCCTTTAATTTTAACATTCATATAACAATTAGCCAATTCCGTTGGTCTCCATTAAATTTTCATCCAATTTTTATAGTGAATGGACAAAATGCCCTTTTTGGGATTATAATTATATTTTTATATATTTTTTAAAACTTTTTTATAGACTAATATGCCTTATGGATTATTTACTTTACACACTCTTAATTTTTTTTAAAAGAAAAAAGAATCAGCAAGGAGAAGTGGTAATACCTACGTTACCGTCCATGGACTATATAATTATTTTTATTTGAGGGGAGTATTTGTAATTTCCTAAATAATGAAAAAATATTCGTAATTATGAAAAACTTTGAGGGTAATAATTATAATTTACCTCAAATATCTTAATTTGTCTTCAAAATTTTACTGAATCTTCTATTCAATTTAATATATACGCGTCACATATACAAAATTTTTACCCAAATAATACAGACGACACTATCTTTATAAACGTGACAAGTATATGTTAAATAAAAATAAAAATGTGATGTATTTTGAAATAAAAAATTCAATCCGTAAGTTATTTACTTCTATTCTTGGCTATAGAACTCAAAACTCTCTGATGATATTTTCAGTACGAAGGCGCCGTTAAGGAGGACGGAAGGGGTCCGACAATCTGGGACAAGTTTGCTCATACTTTCGGTAAAAATTCACATCAAAATACATTCATCAGAATTCAGACAAGCAAACTTGAGTTTGCTCAGTTTCATAATCGCATCATACAGCGTTTGATGATGTTTTTTGCTCCAGGAAAAGTGATTGATTTTAGCAATGCCGATGTAGCTAATGATCAGTATCACCTCTACACTGTAAGTTTTTTTCGATTCTTGGTCGAAATAATGTTCCTTTGAGGAGATATACAGCACGTTGATGCGCGTAGACAACGTCGTTCAAATTTGGACCAAGAACATGTGTTTTCGTATTGATGTAGGGAGATGTACAGCTCATGAAAGACATGGGAATGGATGCATACAGGTTTTCGATTGCCTGGTCCAGGATTTATCCTAGTAAGCTCGTCCGCTGATGTCTCAACACGACAGAATTCGATGTTTTTTTCTCTAATGAAGTTGCCATTTTGTGTTGTGTTTCTGTTATCAGATGGTACGGGGGCAATCAATCAAGCTGGGATCGATCATTACAACAAGCTGATAGATGCTTTACTTGCCAACGGTAGATGATCTCACAACGTAAGAAACAACCTTAATTTGTTACATCAAACTAATTGATGTCTTATCGCGTGTGTAGGAATCCAACCATACGTGACGCTCTACCACTGGGATCTCCCTCAAAGCCTCGAAGACGGGTATAACGGATGGTTGAGCCCTCAAAGCATGTAATAAAACATTATTTTCTTTACTTGTGCATCAAAGTACTTAAATTATAAAACTTAAATTTTATTCATTTCGACAGCAAGGACTTTGCCACGTATGCTGAAACGTGCTTCAAGGCGTTTGGCGACAGAGTGAAGTATTGGATCACGTTCAACGAGCCCCATACGTTCGCTGTGCAAGGCTATGATGTGGGGCTCCAGGCGCCCGGCCGATGTTCCATCCTGCTTCGTACGTTTTGTAGGGCCGGAAACTCTGCAACCGAGCCTTATATAGTCGCTCACAACGTGCTTCTTTCACATGCAACGGTTGTCAATATTTATAAATGGAAGTACCAGGTAAACGGAACAAAACTACACAGCTTGATGTGTAAAATCATCGCGGTATTAAATAAGATCTTCTCCGTTGTAGCCAAAACAAAGAGGATCGATTGGGATAACGCTGGACTCCTTCTGGTATGAACCGGCAACAAACACTTAGCCGATATTCAAGCAGCAGAAAGAGCAATCGATTTTAATTTGGGTTGGTAAGGACTCGATCACTGTTTCCTTTGCCTCAGACAGCAACGGTACAGCTCTAGATACAGATACTCATGATCAGACTTCTTTTGTTCAACGTTCGTATGCAGGTTTATTGAACCTCTGATTCGTGGGGACTATCCGAGGTCGATGAGAACCCGAGTTGGAAACCGGTTGCCTAAATTTTCTCAGGCGCAAGCCGCTCAGGTGAAGGGCGCCTTTGATTTTATAGGCATAAATCACTACACTACGTGGTATGCAAACGAGAATAACACCAACGTAATCGGCGTTCTGCTCAATGACTCCCTTGCAGACTCCGGTGCCTTCACCCTACGTACGTTGTGAACTAATTACGTTCCAGATTTTGTCTTTCGTCTCATTTGTTCCGTTTATATCTAATTGTTACTGTTTTTTTACTGTCTGCAGCAATTGCATTAGGAAGGCCTGTACATGACAGGGTATGTATGCAGATTTTCACAATGTGGCTAACTAAAGTATTCGTACAATCTGAGTAAATTCTTACGTTCGACTGATCTCCGGACATTACATGATTTTATTACACGATCATGTTTTTACTGTTTCAGTCATTGAAGCTATGAATCGTCCAAAGTGAAACTCTTGTTTTCTTTTCTGGAAATGCAGGCGAATTCGATATGGTTGTACATCGTGCCTGACGGGATAAGAAGTCTGATGAACTACATCAGCAGAAGTACGGCAACCCCTTGTAATAATTACAGAAAACGGTAAATCTCAAACCTTAAATCATGCATTCTCCCTATTTAGTTCAAACATAACAAACATCTTTTGAAGGCTTCATAACAACACTTGTTCTCCCTTCACACGTGTTCTTTGTTGTTGTTGATCAACAGGAATGGACGACGGAAACAGCCCGTTTGTGTCCATCAAGAATGCTCTCAAGGACGAAAAACGGATCAAGTATCACAACGACTACCTGACGAGTCTGTTAGCTGCTATCAAGTACGTTCGAGCATCAACATCTTTAGTTTTCAATACTCTAAATCTTGTAATACTCTTACCAACTCAAGTTTGTCGATGTTTATCGATCGACACTTGCAGAGAAGACGGTTGCAACGTGAGAGGCTACTTCGTGTGGTCGTTGCTCGATAACTGGGAATGGGGAGCTGGATTCAGCTCACGATTTGGTCTGTACTATGTGGACTATAAGGACAACCTCAAGAGATACGCAAAGGACTCCGTGACATGGTTCAAGAACTTCTTAGCTTCTTAATACATTTGTATGTCCGAAACAAAGAAAATATTGAATGAAAAAACAGACACCAAGAAGGATTTCATATACAAAAACAAACCACAGTTCATTTGATTATACCGATTCGTTCTTTGTATTTCCTTTTACTAAGGAAGGATCCAATTATTAAAATCAAACAAGCTGTCTTGCTGACTTTTCTTCTCAATCTATCGTCTTTGTACCGGAGAAGTAGAAATATTTAGAAGTAAACATGGATGTATAAGGAAAAGTTTCATATATGGTTGGGGAGAATAGTTAGAGGGGAAGTATTTAATGTATATAAAACTACTTTGGAGTCCAATTTCGTTTCAGTACAAGATTGAGTGGAAAATTGAATGTATAAGGATCAGGCCCAAACTAATGAAGGACCCAAACAAATTAACTTAAACCCAAACCTTACCCAATCCATTTTAACTAGGGGTGAAAACGAGTCGAGCTCGGCTCAAAATTTGAGCTCGAGCTCCCTTACTCAAGCTCGAGCTCGAGCTCGACGAGCTCAGTAAAAAGAGGCTCGAGCTCAATTAACTGTTTTTTTTTTTTAAATATCCGAATTTAAAAATATGGACTATTGTACCATATGGAATACATTATTCAAGAATTTAAATATGAAACATGAACAAAATATTCACAAAAAGATAAAAAAAAAGTAATACGATGAAATAAAATTGACAACCATGAAAACATTCGGTCCATTCATTTTCAATCATGAAAACTGACTCAATCATACCTCTTATAATTCTGTTTTTTTAATTTAATTCAAATGAATTACATGATTGATTGATTTATTTAATAAATATAAAAAAATTAATATAATTATTTAATGTTCTATTGAAAATCTAAACATATTAAATTATTGATTAAACTTATTTTTAAATAATATAAACCAAATCACCATATTTTAATATCATCTAAAATTAAAATATGATATATTACTAGTAATTCTAATATATGGTAAGTTTTTAAAATAAATGCATTTTATTGTACTTGATATTAAGATTATAACAAGAATTTTCATATGCATTATATTAAATATTTATTTACAAAAAATTATGAAAATGTACTAAATTGGTGTTAAGCTTCTTTTTAGATAATATAAACTATAATACCATATTTTAATATCATCTAAAATGAAAACATGAGATATGGACTAATAGCTTTAATATATAGTGAATAAGTGCATTTTGTTGCAATGGATTGAAATTGTAACAATAAAATATATGCATTATATTAAATATTTATTTACAAATAATTATTTAAACGTATTAAATTATTGATTAAAGTTTTTTTAAATAATATAAATTAAAATATCATATTTTAATATCATCTAAAACTAAAATATGATATATTGACTAGCAATTCTAATATATGGTGAAATTTTCAAATAAATGCATTTTATTGTAATGGATATTAAAATTATAACGATAAAGTTCATTGGCATTATATTAATATTTATTTACAAAAAATTATGAAAATATACTAAATTGTTGATTAAGCTTCTTTTTAGATAATATAAACTATAATACCATATTTTATAGAAACTAAAATATGAGATATGGACTAACAATTCTAATATATAGTGAATAAATGAATTTTGTTATAATGGACTAAAATTGTAATGATAAAATTTATATGCATTATATTAATATTTATTTACAAAAAAGATTATCAAAACGTACTAAATTATCTAATAAGCTTGTTTTTAGATAATATAAACTAAAATATCATATTTTAATATCATTTAAAACTAAAATATGAGATACTAACTAATAGTTCTAATTGATAATGGATTTTAAATATTTATTTACAAAAAAAGTATCAAAACTTACTAAATTATTGCTTAAGCTTATTTTTAAATAATATAAATAAAATACCATATTTTATTATTATATGAAATTAAAATAAGCGATATATTGACTAATAATTTTAATATATGATGAATTTTTTTGAATATAAATTTGATACAATATTAAATATGCACTTAAATAAAAAGTAAATAAAAAGGGGGGGTGCACAAACACAATCCATAGAAATCGAGCTTGAATACGAGCCTCGGCTCACCATGCACCCCTAATTTTAACCCACTCAAGACCGATGGGTCTCTTAACCCGATCAGACCTAGTGTTTAGATTCGATCAGACCCAGACTCAATTTTCTTTTCTTTCTTTTTTTTTTCCGATCTATTTTGTTTACAAATTATACTAATTAAATTAATTTTTTTAATTTTTATTTTTACCCATAATTTATAAGGTTGTTCAATTCGGTTAATCGAATCATGCCGAAATGAACCGATTTTTCAATTAATAAAAAGTTTTAGCGTACCGAAAATCGAACCAAACTACTTGATTTGATTAAGTTATAACTGAATATTTTTTCGATTCGGTTAATAATCGAATTACCGAATTCATGAGAAAAAAATCTGCCAATTAATTAATTTAATAGTTTTTATTTTTATATTTTAAATTTAAAATATGTTAAATAATATATTATTATATTATATATATTATAAATTATAAGTATGATATATATATATATATATATATATATATATTTATAAAACTATAATGTATTATATGAATATATTTTTTAATTTTGATTATTCTGTACCGGTAACTGACCAAACTGTACAGACCGATTGTACCATTTTTTTTAAGAAAAATAATAAAAAAATAAAACAAAAATCGAGAATTCGATTATGCCGATTTTCTATGGGTTAACCGGATTTTTAACAACCCTAATAATTTATTAATAAATTCAAAATTATTGAAATCAATTTATAAATAACTCTTCTTTATGATTTTTTAAATATATATCATTTATTATACCGTTTATAAAATAATCTTATGACAATATTACACGATAAACAATATTACGATGTCTTAAGTTTTTTAAACTTGTTCACTTGAAGTTAGATCTATATATTGATAAATAATAATCCAATTGATTAGTGAAGAAAAATAAATATGTTTTTTGGGGTCAAATTGGATACATAGACTCATGGGTATTGATGGGTAAAGACCCAACTCAAACCCAATCTATATTTTTTTAATTAGTTTCGGTCTGGGTTTGTTCTAATAATATTCATTGAGTTTGGGTTTAGGTAGGATCTTACCCCATTGACACCCCTATATACGGAAAAAAAGACAAAAACACATATTTTATTTTTATTTTAATTTATTTCAAGTATATAATTTTACTCAAATTCGTTTTTTCTTCTTGGGTGATAATACTGGTACAATTTATGAGGAAAACTAATCAAGTTATTGAAAAAACATATACATGTAGTAGTAATTTTTATGTATTTAAATTGAATAATTTAGAATAAATGCACAACACTCATTTTGATGAATATTTTTGTTAATAAAAAATATTGTGTTCTTGTACGATGAATATTTTTACTAATAAGATTTTTCAATTTTTTATATGCTAAAATTATTTTAGTATAATATTAACTTGTTTATATTCTAATATAAAATAAAGCAAAAGGGTTAATCATTAAAATTACAAAAAACAGTTTTTTTTTTTCAATTTATTTTTCTCGTACTAAATAAAGAAAAGTATTTAAAATTTACTCGACTTTCAATCATATCAAACGACTTAAAAAAATATTATTCTTTTTCTCCTCCTTGCTTTTTTACTCACCTTGCCCTTTCACTTCTCTTTTTTTTTTACTTGAACCAAACCAACTTTTAATTAATTAATAATTCATTGAAGTAATGGAATCCCACTTAAATAAAAATTGAGAAAAGTCTTTGCAAAGATTATATGAATAATGAAAAGGGTACCAAATTACCATATAAAACATTCCCCAATCACATTAAGGACATAAATTTTACAATATCCCTCAATTTTTACTACGATTCAATTACCAAAATTCGAGCCGTACTATAGTTAAACATAAACAATATATATATACTCTCTTTTGTACTCTATTACACAAGAAAGTTAAAACTAAACTAAAAAACCTAGTATAGACTGCTTCTTCTTCTTCTTGTTCCAAGTCTTTCGAGTTCTTGCAATATTTTCTGAAACATGGATTTGATTCAAAGACTGCTGTCAGATGCCGATTTTCCCCTGGGGTTCCGGTTTCATCCGACCGATGTTGAGTTATTGCTATATTATCTATTTCCCAAGTTGAAGGGTGAAGATATTTATTCGTCGGAGGTCATCATGGATTTTCTTGACGTCTATCAACATGATCCCGACCAACTTCCTTTAGGTAAGTTCAGACAAGATTTTGTTTTGGGTCTAAATTTTATTGTTGTTCAAGAACCAGATATTTTACGTGATCTCTAAGGACTTCAATGGAAGACCCTATTGGTAAAGAGTCCTATGTTTCCAAGATTTAGTATTCTTAAACCTTAAACACTCAAATTTTTTGAAACGTGTGCTTTAAGATCAATTCAAGCATGCAAGAGAGAAAGAAGCATACTTTTTCACTTTGGAGGAGATAAAGAACTCACAAGGAGAGGGTCCGGTTCGGACCACGCCAACCGGCTACTGGGAAGCTTACAGAGAGGACGTTCCGATTTATCATGACAAAGAAATCATAGGGTTCAAGAATAAGCTTTTGTTCTACCGTGGAAACCATCCCAACGGAACTCAAACCGACTGGAAGATGACTGAGTACGTCTGCAATCCCAGTTCGATTGTTAGTACTAGCACTACTACTGTAAGTACTCGCATCTTTCTTGATACGTTTGTTGTTTCAGGGGCTGTCGTCTGTGTAACTATTATGATTATGACAGCAGAGATACCTTAAAGGGTTGTCTGATTTGAGCTTATTTTCTGTTTTTTCTTTTGTCCAGGTGGAGAGTTATGTAGTGTGCAAAGTTAGGCAAAAGATGAGGGAGGAGGAGGGTGAGCCTTTGTTAGAAGAAGAAAATGGCTTCATTGAAGGCAATACATAGGCTAGCTGTGAGTTATGTAAATATTATTAAGTTAGGAGAAATTCGACCAAGTTTTGATACATAGTTTTTCTTTTTTTGTCCTTTGTTTTTGTTACATCTGTACGATGTAATTTATACCGAAGGATGTCTTAATCTGTAGAGATGTGATTATTTATTTCAGTCAGAATTTTGTTTTAACATAAGCACTCAATGTGTTATATTCTGGTTGGGAGTACTCACAGTGTTGAGATGCATCTCAATGTCGGAGGACTTGTATAAAATCCATCCATTCCACTCATGAGGTTAAACACCTTCAGTAGCGATGATTATTGACGTCAACTATATAAATGTCTGAATCTAGGATCCTTCCGTTTCAAACATAAAAATGTTCTTGCAGGTTATGCGAACACAATGAAATCACAGTTAGTTCTTGGTTAGGTGCAGATCTTGTTAGAATAGGTGAAAATCAATTAGATTGGTGTTTATGTAATTTTTTTGGTAGGTTTGGATGTAATGTGATATTATTTTAATGAATAAAAGTACGTATTTAGTCGTGGCATTTATCTTTGGATGTGCTTACGTATTGTATGTTGAACATCTTAATATCACAACAAAACTCACATATCAAACTAACAACCTATGTAGTTGAGTTGTGAATTGGATGACAGTTTCGAAATCAATTTCTGAGGGTTGGGTTTGAGACATTCCAAGACGAGGAACTCAAGACAGAGTATCAAGTGTCCTATAGAGACTAGCAATTGGCATTGTAGTCATTTGATGAGTGTCGTGTTTCATCGGCGATAGATGTTTGACGTCAATGCAATTTTAGTGGGTTGGTTGACTAGGTTGTCGAACTAAGTGAACTAACTAGTGGACCTCCGTCGCCCAGTCGTCTTCTCCATCGGTGACTTCGCCGACGGAGAAGAAGATGTTAATAAAAAATTAAAAAAAAATAATTTAAATATATATTAATAAATTCAATATAATATTTTATATAAGTTAAAATTGATATAATTTTTTTCCGTATTTTTTATTTTAATTAGTATATCTAATAAACAAATATTAAAATTATATTTAAATTGAAATAATAATTTAATTTAAGAAACAATATATAATATTATAAGTGATTTTTATTTATATTCATATAAATTTTTAATTTGAAAAATATTTTTTTTGGTATATAATGTTTTGTATTATCATTTGTTAATTTAAAACATGTACACATTAAGATATCAAATAAAAGGGGTAATTTGGACATTTGTCAACTTCAGAAAACCTCGGGTAAATTGCATAAAACCCCCCTGTGTTTTAGAGAAATAGCGCGAAATCCCCCTGTGTTATATTTATAGGCAAAAAACCCCTGTGTTTTTCAAAATGTTGCATACTCTCCCCTCCGTTAAGTAAGGACTAACGGTGTTAAATTTTTTTTGAATTGACCGTTATACCCTTCTTATAACAACCATTGATCTTCAATTGATAAAATGAACGGTCCAGATCTTAAATAATTTAAATATTATTTTTATTTATATATACAATATATATAATATCATATAATATATATAATATATATAATGTAATATATATATATATATGAATCTGTGGCGGCGACGGCGACGTCGCCCAGACTGTTCTGGGTGACGACGCCGTCGCCTGCGCAAGGGGGCGATGGCGACGTCGCCCCCCTAAAAAGGGGGCGACCTCGCGTCGCCCCGTCGCCGTGGGGGCGACATCGCCCTGGATCTGGGCGGCCGTCGCCCAGATCCAGCAGGGGCAATGTCGCCCCTGATGACCGGTTTCTGGGCGACGAAGGTCGGCCACCTCCGCCGCCCGCCGACGGAGAAGAAGGTAAAAAAAAAAAAAAAAAATACATTAAACATCGCCCCCTCGCCATGTGGGCGACATCGTCTTGTATGCCAATGTCTGGGCGACGGAGGTCGACCTCCGTCGCCCAGTCGTCTTCTCCGTCGGCGAAGTGTTAATAAAAAATTAAAAAAAATTAATTTAAATATATATTAATAAATTCAATATAATATTTTATATAAGTTAAAATTGATATAATTTTTTTCCGTATTTTTATATTTAATTAGTATATCTAATAAACAAATATTAAAATTATATTTAAATTAAAATAATAATTTAATTTAAGAAACAATTTATAATATTATAAGTGATTTTTATTTATATTCATATAAATTTTTAATTTTTGAAAAAATATTTTTTGGTATATTAATGTTTTGTATTATCATTTGTTAATTTAAAACATGTACACATTAAGATATCAAATAAAAGGGGTAATTTGGACATTTGTCAACTTCAAAAAACCTCAAAAGCAGCAAAAAATAAGAAAAATTGCACAACCCGCGCGTGTAGCTCACTCTCCGTTAGTTTCTAACGGAGAGGGGGTATTTTGCTGTATTTTAGATATCACAGGAGGTTTTTTGCTAATAAATATAACACAGGGGGATTTCGCGCTATTTTCCTAAAACATAGGGGGGGTGTTATGCAATTTACCCAAAAACCTCAAAAGCAGCCAAAAACAAGAAAAATCGCACAACCCGCGCGTGTAGCTCACTCTCCGTTAGTTTCTAACGGAAAGGGGGTATTTTGCTGTATTTTAGATATCACAGGGGGTTTTTTGCCTATAAATATAACACAGGGGCATTTCGCGCTATTTTCCTAAAACACAGGGGGGTGTTATGCAATTTACCCTTCTTTTTTTGTTTTATTTTTTTGTTTTATAAATTTTAATATAATAAATTAAATGAGTTATATATTTTTTTAATTTAAATATAATTATATCAAAATATTAAAATTGATCTATTTAATTTATATAAATAATATAATTTCAATATATTCAACACAAATCAAATTAACTAATAATTTATAAATAAAATTATGCATTTTAATTTTAAAAATTTGATATTTTATGTAGTTTTAAAATTTAAATATAATTATATTAAAATATTAAAATTTATTCATTTAATTTATATAAATAATATAATTTCAATATATTGAATACAAAATCAAATTAACTAGTAATATTTATAAATAAAATTATGCATTTTGATTTTAAATTTTGATATTTTATATGTATAATAATTTGATATGATGTAATATTAATTTTACATATCAATATTTGATGAATATTAATTATTTAGTGAAATATAAAAAAAAGGTAAAGAATTAACCAAAAAAGAAAAGAGCAGATAATTGTATAGAATAAGGGTAATTTTGTCCATTCAAATAGGTCAAAGGTTGAAAATAGACCAAAATATTATACCACTCTCATTTCTAATGAGTGTAATCCACTCTCTGTTTTTTCTAACGTAGAGGTTTTTTTTTTTTTGCAGGATTTATAACTATAGGGGGTCTTTTTTAACTATTTAATTAACACAGATAAGTTTTTAACAGTTTTCGTATAACACAGGAGGGTATTATGCAATTTTTCCTAAAAATTGTGGCACATTTGGTCAGATAAAAATTATGCTACAATTTTTATTCTATGAGACTAAAAATTCTACAATATTTATCCTATGAGACTAAATGTGTTAAGTCCTTAAATTGTGGGATTAAAAGTGCAATACACTCTATCTTGTGGGACTAAAAGTACAATTTTTCTATGGTCATGATTGCCTTCATCCTTAATAAAAAGTTACCATATTGTTGGAAGCTACCTAAATAACATCTAGGCTTTGAATGACTAGGTCATTAATCTCCCGACAATAAACATATACTACATGGATCCAATGCTTAGTGTGGTGTGTACCACATTAGAGGGGTTCTACACTTGAACCCTCCGTGAACAAGATCCGAACGAGAGGCAATGTTCCTAGTCAATTAAAGAAAACAAAAAGGTAATAGTTTCATGGTTATTTTCATGTTCCTTTCTCCATTAGCCTTTGCATGATCTTTTACTATCTCTACGTTACAATACATCAAACGCTCAAGAACATCAAGAGGATCAAATTTATTATTTTTATTTTTAAGTTTTCACGCTTCCGTCGTATTTTTGAGCTGAATCTGGTCGATATTTCTGACTGCAATGGCTTTCTTGATGTTGCAAACTACTACTATTTTGGAAATCGCATTAGATACACGTGAGATAAGGAAACACCGACAAGTATTGACATGTGCAGAGGCCTGTTTGGCAGACAAAGCCTCCAGTTGCGCACTTACGATTCCACAGGAATCGAAAGACAAGATCAACAAGGATCTCGCAACGAAATGAGTTCAATCGGGATTGTCTCGATTTTCTTAAACTTCCTTAGCCTGCATGCTCTGAAATAAGTTAGCATGATAAAGTACGTGTAGCAGGTGACTAAAAATGCTCATGCTTCTGCATTATAATGATCAACGACACTAATTAAAAAATTTCGACATTTTCAAAAATTATATAGCAATATGTAGAAGCACATGTATATAAAATTTACGTCATCTATGCGACCTTATGAGTGTTTTTCTTTTGCCAATGTGCATATTTGTAAATGGAAAAGGGGATTTAGTATGATAATATTATATTTATATGGAAAATGAAGAATCAGAATAAAAATAAAGAATTAAATGTAATAGATGGATTCCACTTTTATATATAGGTTTTGAATATTGAAGAAAAAAATGGGGGAAAAAACTATTATAGGATATGTAATTCACTGACTAAAGGACTGTTTGGGCGTCATATAATATTTGATTTCCATTTTCGGCTTTTTTCTCTGGTTTGGTAGGGAAGTCAAACCCCAAGGGAAATCTAACACACCCCAAACAGCTGGGCGACACGTGTACCTACAACACGTGCGGAGTCGTAACCGGGTCATCCTATTCGGATCCTCCTCCAGTCTACAAAGACCACACGAACCGCACCGAAAATTTTCCCCCAATTTCTTACGATTCCCGCCTCCAATCTCAATATCATCGAATCATCAAAATTTCTGTCGATTTCTTGTATCAATCTTCAAATCCAGAAGTCCCTTGATTCAATTCGCGTCGTTCTCTTCCGATTGATTGGTCTTTCGACCCTATCTGTTGATTTGATTTCGTTCTAGGTTTTTCGCTTTGAATTTTTCGATCTGTGCGATTTCTTGTAGAAATCTGTTGAATTTTTCGATAAAGTCTACCAATTGTCTATATTCGTAATTTCCCCTCTGTTAATAGATCCAGAATTTGTAATTTTATCCGGAGACTTTTTGGTATCTAGGGTTTGGCCGTCGTCGTGGTTCTTTAATCTTCGGGTTCCTTGGATCTGTAAATTGATTTACGGGTTTGGTATGTCTGTTCTGAATTGAATTTTAATATGCTTTTTTGTGGTTTTGTTTGTGAATTCTATGAATCTAGGGTTAGGGTTTTTTCGTGATTTTGGGCGTTTTCTTTAATTTTGTTTTTATCTGCAATTATTTGTTTGCAGAGCACACTTAGATCGTCTTAGTCTTCAAGTTCTCTTGTTTGGATATTTTATATTATTATTTTAAAGAAAGCGGATAGAACAATTTTATTTTTTGAACAAAATTATAAATTTCATATTTGCAGAGCATACTATAAATTATTTTTTCTGAAAAGAGAAAGAAAAATGTTTGGTTTATCTTTTTAGCATGAATACCGTATATGCTCGTGGAGCTTACTTGGTGTTTTGCATGAGTCAAACTTGATATAGTATGTAGAAAGGAAAGGATATTGGATGTTAGGTGTGTGTTCCTTATGTTTACTTGGTGGCACTGCTGAACCAAGTAATACTGTCATCTGGCTGGATTTGGTTGGCTTATCTGTTAGTTAATTGATCATGTTTCTGTTTTGACCATTACAGAGTAAAAATAAAGCCATCAATTGATTGTTTGGTTGTGCTACTTGTACTTTAACGTGGCAGGTTTTATGTGTTGACTACTTATGTTAGTTTCTTTGTCGGATAGCGATTTATGGATTTATATGTCGTCTCTGGCCTTTAGACACAATTCAGCTTCTTTCTTTTTTGGACTGATGTTGCCAGCATATTCTGATTCGGTGCTTTTGTTGTGTAAACATTTACGTGCCAAATGTCATAATTACGCTTTCCATGTGTAGGTTTATCATTTCCGTGCTTCTTTAATTTGCAAGAAGGGTTTTAATTCTTTTTCTTGTGCTACCTTGGTTTCTTTACTTCTGTCAATTTCTAGATGTGCAATCTAGAGAATACACATACTTATACTAACTTAGAGAATTTGCAGAAATACATGGATGTTTTTGTTTGCGTACGCATCATATAGATGTTACTGCTACCTCATCATGCACTAGATCACTACTTCTATTCTTATTCATTACAATTCATGACCAGTTATACTTTCCATTTAAAGATGCGCCTCATTAAGATTGTCTTCTTCTCTTATGTTGTACAATACAGAAGATGGGAGTCAAGCGTCCTCTAGAACAGGAAGATCTTCCAGAGCTTTCTTTCAAACAACCTAAACAACTTGATAATAACATAAAGCTTACATTTACAGCAGAGGATTTTCCTACTCACAGAACTACTCTTGAAGTTGATTCTCCTGGTAATTTTTGCTATTTGGCATCACATTTGTTATACTTGTTTTATTTTATTTATTTATTTATTATTTGTCGGAGATCTTATATGTGGTTTTCTTATCTTTACTTTCCTTTATATTTATAATCATTTGTTAGCATTTTAGTTACGCATGATTTGAACAACTTATGCATTTATCATCTGGCTATGTATGGCAGTCTCCAGTTAATTAGCCATAAATACTGGTTGATTTTGATTTTGCCCTTTCATATGAATAGGCCAAGTAAAGAGCAACTTTTGTAAGTTACATTATGACGAGATGGTTGAAAATGGTGACACAAATGCTGCATCTGTTGCAGACAAAGAATTGGAGGCAAGTGCACCCTTATCTTTGGTCACCAGTAGCAGTAGCGAGGAAGATGCTGGAAACGAGGACACATCTATCTTGTATAATTTTCCAGGATATATTGACTTCAGCATACCGTGGCGACCCCCACAACAGTATGAGGATCCATACATTTCCCTGTTGAATTCTTCTCCTAGGAAAGAAGTTCCTGTGGGACCAGATTATCAAGCTGAAGTTCCAGAATGGGATCCGAGCTCTAGTGGGAAAGATTCTTCAGATTCCAACAACTTTGTTGATAATGAGGAGCAAAGATTGATGGGTTCTTGTGTCATTCCTATGCCTGGGTTAAATGATTCAAGCGTTGATGGAGTAACAGTTGGACGAGGCAGAACAGATTGTAGCTGCCTGGATATGGGATCCATGAGATGTGTGCAGCAACATGTAAAGGAAGCAAGAGAAAAATTACGAGAGACAATCGGTGATGAGACTTTCATGAATTTGGGGTTCTATGATATGGGTGAAGAGGTCGCTTGGAAGTGGAGTGCTGAAGATGAACGTATCTTTCACAATGTGATCTTCTCTAATCCTGCATCACATGGCAGAAATTTTTGGAAGCACCTCAGTGTCATGTTCCCAACTCGAACAAAGAAAGAACTCATCAGCTATTATTTCAATGTCTTTATGCTACGAAGGCGGGCAGTTCAGAACAGATCTTACTTGTTGCAGATAGATAGTGACGATGATGAAGAGCCAAAAGGTGTCCATGGAGACTACTCTCAGAACCGATCTTCTTTACTTGATCAAGACACTGATGATGAAGATGACCTGAGACACTCCCATGGGGACTTGTATCTAGTTAGAGGAGAAGATGAAGATTCCACAATTGAGTCTTTCGGTGATCAGGATCTGGATGCAGGCTGGGTGGACGACTATGGGTCCGAACCTGAAACTTGTTGCAGGGATGAGGGCAGCGACAACAATCATGACACTTCTGATGGCGAGGTTCATAAGCAAGATGCTGTAGAGATGGATGGTGCTGGTCAAGATACCAAAAACTAGCATGTTACTGCAGTTCATATGTCTTAGCTTGCCGTATCCCTGATACTAATGTGTACAATTAGAGATAGCGAGAAAGGGAAACGACCTCTTGCTGAGATCGATGTGCGCCCCCCTTCCCCCTCTTCTTTTTTCTTCTTTTTTCCCTATGGTGGGGGAACTTAAACTCAATGTTCTGAGTGAAACATGATGAGTTGAATTTTCTTTCTCCACTAAGTTTAAGCATGGCGACCTTCCCATTCCTTCAATGGGGTGACCTGATCCCTCCATCCCCACCCTGCTGTATAAATTTTGTCAAGAACCGGTTTTTTGAATAAATTATTATTCTTTAAGGTCATTTTGACTTTGTAATGTTGGGTTTATGTTGTGGAGATGCTCCTACATCAAATTGCAAGAATAATGAATGGTTAAACTTTAGAGAATGCAAGATCAGTTCCTCCATACTGTATCCTACATCAAATTGCAAGAATAATGAATGGTTAAACTTTAGAGAATGCAAGATCAGTTCTCCATACTGTAATAGATATTATCATCTTTTATATAAGGATGTAATAGCAATTAAGATTAGTGGGCTGCTTTCCATACATACATATATGGTTGCATCACACTTTTGAAACAACTCAATTGGGCTGGAATTGTTGGTAATATCACATCACCAAAACGGCCCAAATCTTGTCTAAAATGGACAAATGATTAATATGTCATTAGTTTAGTTGAGAAAGTCAAAATAAGTTGGAATCTTCTTACACTCGTCTTGCGGCTTGATAGATCTGTCGTGCTCCTGAACAATTAATTTCGTAGGATTGAGGTTTTCTTGTTTTTTTTAGTTACGATGCCAAATTTGTTAGTTTCCAATGCTTTGAAATTGTTGTTTATGTATGGCAACGGTGACTAAGCCTAAGGGAATAACCATTCTCCCAAGAACATACCAAATATTCTTCACTTTGTACTCATCACCTCAAGTGGAAAATAAACACAAAATTTGAGTTTTTTTTTTTTTTTTTTTATGAATTTCCAATCCCTCAATTTTGAGACAAAGAGAAAAATGTAAAATTTTCATAATAGATTGCCGGTAACGTTCAATTTAGTCAATGAATTGGATTCTTGAAATTGAAAATTTATAAAAGATATTGAACAATTGTCGGTGACGTTGTGATGTTAAGACATGATGACTATAAAATGATGGGTTCGATTCTCGCTCGATCAGTCTCCAACCAAAGTAGTGATGTTGAAGCTGGGCAGCTTATAGAAGCTGGAAAAAGCTTTCCCCAAACAGCTTATGGCCCAGACACTGAAATATATTATCATCATTATTAAGTCATAAGCAACTTATAGCTCATCCACTCTCTTCTTTCGCCAGCTTATTAGTACGTGTTTGGTGGGACCTTTTCTGAGTCAAGAAAAGAGAATCTCATCTTTTTAAAATCAATTCCATTCAGAACTCTTTGCTAATTCAATTTTAAGCAGCTTTCAGCTTCTGCTTATGCATAATCTGATTGTGACCACTCTCTGCCAAACACCCCCTCCCCTCCCCTTCATAATAAAAGCAAAAGCTGGTAAAGCTACTTAAGGGATTGTTTGGTCAAACTCAAAAATTAAGTAAAATAATGACTTGTGTTAGGCTGATAAGCTGTTATATTCCATGACTAATTAATAACCCTCCCTAGTAAGCAGCTTAATTACACTTTGGACACGTTGCCTTTTCATAGCATATTAATAAGCTGATTTTTTTCTTCTTCTTTCTATTATTAATAAATTATAATAACTGGCTTTTCAAGCTTTTATTATTACTTTTCTGATAGCTGTAGTCTTTTTTTTTTTTGGTTTTTTGGTAGTTGCTGAGAAGCTAAGGACCTGGGCTAGCTGAAATTATTTTATTTTATTTTATTTTCAGCAATTAATTTAAGTTAAATCACAATGCCAAGTTGCTTAATTATGATTTGGTAATGTTACTGTAAATTATATCATGACCCCATGAGGTTAGACCTAATGACATAGTTGTTAGTGTAGTTCAATAAAAAGTCAATCACTTGGTTATTTTGTATCTATTGTTAATAATTTTATTTGATATGTTATTAAATATCATGAATATAGTTCATTCTTTGGCCATTTTGTGGTGTTATATTATAGGGTAAATTAGAACGATCTCCCTGCAATTTAGAATAATTGTGAATACGCTCTCGTTGTTTAAAAAAATTATAAATATCTCTTGATCTTTGATGAAGTTGTGTAATCCTTGGATGAAGGTATGAAATTGTCAACTATGCCCTTACTGTATTTTTGTTCTCCTATTTAAAAAATTAAAAGTTTCTAAAAAAATTGGATGCACTGGATGAAAAAAATTTAAAAATTATAAAAAAATTATCCACCTGGTCAATAAAAAAATTAGAAAAATTTAAAAAATAAATAAAATTATAATTCTTAGTCTACAAGAGCATTTTGGTCAGTTCATACAAAAAATAGATGAAAATCTAAAGGAGACTAATGAAATAGGCTAATTGTTAGATGACAGTTAAAATCAGGAGTATTGGTAATTTTCAAATAACAAGGGGTATTCGTAATTACGTCAAACTCCAGGGGATGTTGTTATAACTTATCCTATATCAGTTAAACCAATGAAGATGGATCACACATTTAATGACAACTATAAAACTAACTTTCAAGGGTCGATACGATACATTCAAAGTCGAAGACCCTCAAGAATGGGCATTAAGGAGTTTTGTATAGATTTGTACTAAGTGATGCATTTATGTGACAAGTGTTGCATTTCATCGACGACGAACGTGTGACGTCCATGCAATTTAGTGGAAGCTTGACATGTGAGTTGTCAATTTTACTGTTGACTCGTAGGAGTTGTCATATGGAAGCCTATGTGCATGATTTGTATGACTAGAACTCCTTAGCTGTGATAGTAAGAAAATTAGTCCTTTGACCTAAGGAGCCATAGTAACATTGTGTATGAGGTGGCTGTATCTTGGTCCTGACTGATGTTACTGGAGTTTTGCATGGTGCTAAAAGTCCTGCACCAGTATATGGAGGTTGACACGTTCTAAAAAAGAATCCACCGCCCATCTTAAGATGATGATTATCTCCTACATCCTTTGGACTATTAACCCCTAGAAGTTTGTGGGCACAACTGGTGATCACATAGAAAAATAGTTTTTCATGTTGATTAATGACTCAAAAGTGGATACATAGTTATTGAAGTCGAGTACAGGAACCGATTTAGAATTTTATGCTCTGGATTTTGATCGAAAGATTGCTTGATGGAAGGACCGTACCTGTATGATACGCGCAGTTAAAGGTTCACATCAATTTTATCTATTTTCTAGTGTCATGAACCATTACTAGATGATCACCCATGATAAGGGGTACTCTTGAATTAATTAGTTGATCAAGAGTGATTAACTAAATATGATTCAATTAATCTAGAGCAAGGTAGTTATCGATTAAATTGTATATATGATATATGCCCAAATCTAGCTGAATGTGGACCTATAAGGGTCACACACAAAACACTGACAATAATGTGGGAAATAAATTGGAAAATTAATTTTGGATGGGAATTAATTTCAAAAGAGTTAGAAGATTAATTTAAATTTCTTTAAATTAATCATTTAAATACTTGAATTACTCAATTGAGGTCCTATGTGATAGGATACCTAAAGTGTTAATTAATTAGATTAATTAAATATTTGAATTTTAAGATTAATTAATTGGATTAATTAATTTTAAATCTCAAGAATTAAATAAAAATTTAATATGGACTTGTAAATGATTGTAATTAAATAAAAATTAAAGTGCGTTTACTTCAAATTGTGGTTAAGCTTTAAGGGACCATAAGGACCTATCATGCATTACAGACCATTGATTAAGGGCTTGCATCATCAGGAGTGGAGCTCATCTACCCTTGACTTGATGTAAGTCACTTCCTCCATATATAGAGGAGTGCTTGGCCATTTGAGGGTGCTAGCAAAAAGGTGTGTGTATCTATATTTATCTCCCTCACTCTCTTATATGTCTCTTCTTCCTGAAAGAGTTGTATCTCTTTCCTTTTCTTAAAAACTTAAAAATCATTCAAGCCTTTCTTAAGAAACCTAAAACATTGTCTACTTCATAGAAGTTTTGTTTCAATTTCACTCTCTTGAGTTTCTGCAAGGCTTAAAAAGACATAAGTTTGTGTTTTGTATAGACTTGCCAGAGAGAGTTTGTTTAGCTCTTGGGTGGACAAAACAAGAAATGATTATTGGATGAGATGGGATATGATCTCGTTTAACAGTTTATTTATCCCTTTCATTGCTCATTTTACATCATGAATTTGTACTGATTCCTTCAAGTAGTATTAAAGCCCACTTTGTTCACTTGGCTAGTTGATTTATGTATTTTACTTTAATAGCATGTCTTTTTTTTTATGTTAAAATGTGGTTATTGAGAATTAAATTTTAGATGATTTAAATATTAAATCTTATTTTATTTTTATTCTTTCGTGAAAAATAGACAAAAATGACAAAAATAGTTTGATAGTTCGTCATCGGCCGAGCACAATGCCAATGCGCAGGGGGCCACGCGTGTGTAGGTCCTATCTTCTGTATAGGGCTGCTTGCACAGGGGGCTGGAACTGTCCTTTACACGTTCGCTGTGCCCATCGTCTATCGACTTGTCGTTGTGGTCATTTCAGCCCTTCTACATGGTGTATTCATAATATTTTTTTTTATTTTTATAAAATTTTACCTTGATGACTAATTTTGCATTTTGAAAATGGTTATTTTCATGCAAAGTTAATAATGCCATAATTTTAGAAAATATTTCGTTAATTATGTATTTTATTTGGAATGTCCAAATACATGTTTTGAAAAATTATTTCAAATGTTAACTTTAAATTTAATTGTTAATTTCAATTTAATAACTTGTGATGCCCATTATTTATTTTTAATTCAAGTTGTTGAGGCTACAGGAGTTTTGATATATGAAATGAATATATATGATATTGAATCAACATATATTTTGTAAATGCTTCAATATAAAATATTATGTAACATGTATGATATGTGTTTGTTATTTACACAATGAATAATAAACAGGATGATCATGAAGCCCTTAGACCCTTGTGATTGGTTGATTTATTTATTGTTGTGTATTTGATGAGGTTTATATGTCTGTTTAATTCACTCTCTCTTGTCTATAGCCTTAGAATAATAAGGTTTCTTTCTCCCTCCTATGTACCCAATTTAGGAGTAGGTTTCTTCATTTAAGTTGTAACGATAGTAGATTAGGAGTGAGGATTTTATTTTATTGTAAAACGTAAATTAGTTGAGAAAGCCATGGAGATGGAGACCAATGATGGGAGTTCAGTTGAAGGAGATCAAGGTCCAAGATTGTATTAGATACAATCTTTGTAATAGTATAGGACTATTATCAATTGCAACCCTTAGATTGATCAATGATTCAACATGGCTTCATTGCATCGCATAGGACGATTATGATAATCCACAGGGGAATGCTAGGTTATTTTGCATGTAGTGTTTATTATGTTTTACTTGCTTACATATAATATATGAACAACAAGCATGCAAAACATATAACGAATATTGTGATGAGATTTTAAAGTCATGAAAAACATAACCTCTCACTTGGAAAGTCCAAAGTGTAAAAGAAAACTTGGAGTGAAAATAGGTCTACAAAAGGAAACTTGGGGTAGATTGGGAGAAATGACCTTCAAAGCACTGCTAGTGGTGAAGGGTTATACTCAAAGACCCAGAGTGGATTTCAAGAAAACTTATTCACCGGTAGCCATGGACAAATTCATTAGGATTTTGTTTGTCATATCAACATATTATGACTGCGGAATATGGAAAATAGATGTGAAAACGGCATTACTCAATGGCTTTGTTGAAGAAGATATATATATATATATATATATATATATATATATGGATCGACTGGAAGGTTTCATATCAAAGAGGACTGAGCAAAAGGTTTTCAAACTCAAGAGGTCCATCTATGCACTCAAACAAGCATATCGAAGTTGCAACATACATTTTGATGAATGCATAAAGGGTTATAAAAAAAATGAGTATGATCCATGTGTGTATAAAAGGGCTAGTGGGAGCACAATTGTGTTCCTAATAGTTTACGTGGACAACATCTTACTCCTTGAGAATGATGTGATGATTTTAAGGAAAACAAATGTATGGTTATTTACCTAGTTCTCCATGAAGGATATGGGTGAGGCATCCTATATCTTGGGCATCAAGATTTATAGAGATAGAGATAGATCTAAGAGGACATTAGGATTGGCTTAATCCTCATATATCGAAAAAGTTTTAAAAAAGTTCAAGATGGAGAGTTCGAAAAAAGGTTTCCTTCCCATGAAACATGGAGTGAAACTCTCTAAGAATCAGTCTCCTAAGACTAGTGAGGAGATCAAGAGAAAGTCTTACATTTCCTATGCCTTTGTTGTTGGTATCATCTAGTATGTTGTCCAGTATATGAGACCTAATGTAACGCATGCTCTGAGTGTCATGATCCATCATCATGCATGTGCAGGTTATTATAATATGTGACCAGAAAATCAATTAGATTGATGTTTTGAAACTATTCAGCAAATTTATATTAAAGTAAATTGTCCTGATGAGTAGAGTAAGTATTCGTCTTTAGCAAATGTATTTGTTGTGCTTATTGATTACATCAAATCATTTTAACAGCATACCAAATTGCCATAGACCAATTAGTATAAATTTGTATGGTTGGATCACGAATAGGTTGGCTGCGAGACTGTGCATTGATAGTTCTATCAAGACTTGCACTAAGTATTGCATTCATTAGATGAGTGTTAGCAACACAGCTAGGCCCTCTATTTAATTTTGATGTGGTGGCTTAGAAAGATTCAAAGCGGGATATAACAGTGGATTTCATCATGAAAGTCGAATGTACGACGACTTCGAAAGTTGCTTAGGAAGTGGTTTAGATGGAAAAATTATATCCAATGATTTAATATGGTGTCTAGCATAGTGGAGCCAGTAGTTTCTTTAAAAGTTAATAACTAGGCTATGAAAAAAGTTTTTGGGCCTAAGATCTCATCATAGATCTAAGAAAAATTATTAGACACCACCATATACTTGGAGCAATGGTAGGAAAAGGTGACGTGCAGTTGGACCGCATTACTTCGATAGAAAAATATGGTAACCGGAGACACCGAGCTAGTATTGCAGATGGGCCATACTAAAAAAGGTCTGAGTGTCATGAGTGATTGGTTTTGAAGTCAGGTCGGAGATTGCTAGAGTAGGTAACTAGAAAAAGGATTGGCAATTTTGAGACTATCCAACAGCCTTTACTAAAGTAATATTGTCCCGATGAATAGAGTAAGTATTCATCTTTAAAATATGTGTTTTTTGTGCTTATTGGTTACGTTAAATGATGTTTTAACATCACAACAAATACATGCAAACCAATTTGTATAAACCTAGTTAAGTTGTGCATAAGTTGGCAGCTATAAAATCTACTTTTGAAGGATTGGTTTGAAATATTCTAAAATTAAGGACTTCAAAACTGAGCATTAAGAGTCCGATAGAGACTTGCACTAAGTATTACATTTATTGGATAAGTAACGTGCTTCATTGTCCACGGTGTAGGTTGCCTATGCAATTTTAGTGGGTTAGTTGATAAGACAGTTAGCTGACTGAACTGATTTGTGATAATCGTCATATGGAAGCTTTGGAGGCTTGGTTGGTATGACTGAAATTTTTAATTCTGATAGTACGAAATTAGTCCTCGAATTTGAGGAATCATGGCAGACGTATGCATATAAAGACTATATTTTGGATTTGGCCAAGATGTGACCATGTCTTTTGATAAAGTCATTATAAATTTGTTCAGTGCAGTAAGAGTATGTAATACGGACTGTGGATTCCAACCAAGAATTTGTCACCTGCCAATATATGACAAGGATGTCTCATATGCACTTTGAGATGATTTAGACGCTTTAAGTCTATGACCATAGCAACTGGTCGAATAGGAAAAAATTTTCCTATGTTAATCAATAGAGTAAATACATCTCTAGTATGAAGCATAGTTACCTAGTCAAAGATGAAAATCGATGCTCAATTCCATATCCTAGATTAAGGCTAGAAGACGGTTAACAGAATGACCATACCTGTATGGAGCTTGGAGCTAAATGTTCATATCAATATTCACGATGCCTTTAGTACTATGGACTGTTGTTAGATGGCCACCCATGGTAACGATCATTTTTATATTGGATAATCAAAAGTAATTAATGGAATTGAAATTAATTAATTGTATTGGACACAAACCTGAGTTTAGCTGAGAGCGAACCTAAAGAGTAACACACAATCGCTGGGAATTGATGAAAGTAATTTAAAATTAATTCCAAAAGCAGTTGATAAATTTAGTTGAATTAAATTAATTCTTAGAGAGCATAGATGATTGGATCATTTACTTGGAATAATCCAAAGGATGGACGGTTCAAAAATTTAGTTGATTGGATTAATTGAATTTTGGACTTACCTTTTTTAAATTAACTGGAATAATTTAAATGAGAATCGGAATAATTAATTAGTTGGACTTATTAATTAGTAGATGGACTTGTCTGATTAATTAATTGAATTCATTAATTAGAAGATATATGCTAGAAATAATTAGTTGGACTAATTATAGTTTTGAACTTGATTAATAATTGAATTTTTTAATTAAGTGTATTTGGGCTTGTGTATATTTAATTGAATTAAATATTCACATGGACTTCTGTTGGGTATTTTATTTAATTAGATTAAATATAAAAGATAATAGACCAACTATTGGACTTGATTTACTTTATTAGATAAATTAAACAATCCCAGTTCGAATGCACAAGAGCCTTAGCCAACTTTGTTTACCTTTTCTAGGTCAAGGAGAAGACTTTTCCTTGTTGGAAAAGAGGGTTGGCCAAGTGGGGCTCTTCTAGAGTCCCACTCGGTCACTAAGGCAAGTTTGAGGATATATGGAAGTCACCTAGGATATCTCCTAATGTTTTGAATGACTAGATTATTTGTTCCACTTCTCCACACAACTCAACACACACCTCTATGCTCTCCACTCTTTTCTCTCCCCCCCCCCCCCCCCCCCAAATACTAGTAAAAATCCCTCTCTGATTCCCTTGGTTATTCTTGGTTTAGAATCAATTCAAGAACAAAGGAAGATCAAATATAATAATTAACAGTGTAGATTTGATCTTTTCTTCCCGATGCAAACTTGCTAGCATGAGGACGAAATCTTGATCCTTTTGGCGTGGTGTGGACGTTCTTTTGATGATTCTTATGTATGAAAGCTCATGTGAACGGATCTTGGAGAAGGAGCAGTTCAATAGCCGATCCAAAAAAAAAACGACAAAGGTGATGTTTTCCGCCGCATTCCTAGGTTGATCTACTTCGCAACACTGGTGATCAACACTAGATTGTCGTCAAGATTATTTTCAAATACTTGAGAAGAACTAAGAATTTTTTCTTAGTGTACGGAATTGGAGAATTGATACTGAAAGGGTATAGTAATGTCAGATTCTAGTTAGATGTAGATGATGCCAAATCTCAATTTGATTATGTATTTAAGCTTAATGGATGAGTATTTTTACTTGGAAGAGTTCCAAACAAAACACTACAACTGACTTCACCACTGAAGTTGAATACATATATAGTAGCTTCAAAAGCTTCTAAGGAGACAGTTCGGATGAAAAACTAAATCTAAGAGTTCGGTATGGTATCTACTATTGTCGAGCCCATAGTTGTGCATTATGATAACAACAAGGTGATTGCAAAAGCAAAGAAACCAAGATCTCGTCACAAGGCCAAACACATCCTCAGCGCTACCATATGATCTAAGAGATGGCCAGCTGAAAACACGATAGACCCATGGAGCAAGCCTATTTCGTAGATCACCCATACTTAGCATCTTGAGAAGATAGGTTTGTGGCATATGGGCGATTGACTTAAAGGTCAAGTGGGAGATTGTTAGTGTAGACTACTAGAAAGCCAATAGTTGGTTGGTTTGTAATCTATTGCTAATAATCTTATTCGATGTAATTTTAAATATCATGAATATAGTTTATTCTTTGGTCATCTTTGTCGTATTACATTATATATTATTACTGCATTTCACAGACAAAGTCCACAAACCAGTTAAACCAATAAAGTTGAATCACGCATTTGATGGTGACTATGAAACCAACATTCAAAAGTTAGTTTGAAATATTCCAAGCTGAGAATCCTGAAGAATAAGCATTGTGGAGTTTTATAGAGACTTGCATTGAGTGATATATTCATGTGATGAATATTTCATTTCATCAACAACGAATGTGTATGTCCATGCATTTTAGTGTGTGCTTGACAGGTGAATTGTCGAGTTCAATGAATTGCCTCACAGGAGTTGTCATATAGAAGCACGTGTGACATTATCGGTATGACTAGAACTCCTTAGTTGTATAGTATGGATATTAATCCCTTTGACCTGAGAAGCCATAGTAGCCTTGTGTATTAGGCGGTTTTATCTCAGTCTTAGCTGATGTGACTGCAGTATTACGTAGTTGCCAAAAGCCCCAAACTACTGCAATCATCTCATTTATGGAGGTTGGTGCATTTCAAGAAGGAACCCATCAGTCATCATGAGATGATGGCGATCTCCTATATCATCTAGACTATGTTAATTTCTAGAAGTGGAAGGCCACAGAGTTTGCCATGTTGATTAATGAGAATCACATACAGAGTGAATACATAGTATATATGAGATAGCTTGACAGAAGGATTATACATGTAAGGTACACGCAGTTAAAGGTTCACACCAATCTTACCTAATTCTAATTCCAGAACCGTTGCTAGACGGCCGACCATTGTAATTAATTGGTACTTTTGGATTAATTAGTTGATCAAGAGTGATTAATTGAATATGATTCAATTAATCTAGAGCAAGTTAATTTTCGGATTAAATTGTATATATAATACAAGCCCAGTCTAGTTGAAGGTGGACCTATAAAGGTCACACACAAAATACACACGATATTATGAAAAATTAATTAGAGAATTAATTTCGGATGGGAATTAATTATTGAATTACTGAAAGAGATAGAAGATTAATTTAAACAAGTTTAAATTAATCATTCGAATAATTGAATTATTCAATTGAGGTCCTATGTGATAGAAAATTCAAAGTGTTAATTGATTAAATTAATTAAATATTTGGATTTTAAAATTAATTGATTAGGTTAATTAATCTTAGGTCCAAAAATTAAATAAAAATTTGATGTAAACTTGTGATTAATTGATTTGATCAATTAATTACTAATTTAAAATTAAAGTGTGTTTAATTTAAATTGTGGTTAAGCTTTAATGGACCCTCGAGGCACCACAAGGACCTACTACGCATTAAACTCACATCCTCATGAGTGGAGCTCACTATCCTCGACTTGAAGCAAGCATAGAGGGAGTGGTTGGCTATTGGACAGTGGTAGCGAAAAAAAAAAGTCTATTTCTCTCCTTCACTCTCTTCTTCGTAAAAGAGTTGTATCTCTTTCATTCTCTTCTTCAGAGCTTGAATTTTATTCAAAGTTTTCTTAAAAAATCTATAACACTTTCTACTTCATAAAATGTTGTTCTAGTATCACTCTGTTGAGTATCAAGTAGGCTGAAAGAGACATAAGTTTATATTTCGTGTGGACTTACTAGAGAGAACTTTGTTTAGCTATTGTATGGACAAAGCAAGAAACTGTTTTGGATGAGTGCTTTTGAAACTAAGACACTTTACTACTCTTAAAGAGGTATTTACTTTTGACTTGCATCAACTAATTAGTATGCAAGTGCACAAATAGCCCGATTGACATAAGATATGATCCCGTTTAATATTTTATTTATCACTTTCGATGCTCATTTTGCGTCCTGAGCTTATACCGATTCCTTCAATAAATACTTCTTGCCTTTATAAAATACAGATACACCCTTGAGGGATGTTTGTATATATATATATATATATATATATATATATATATATATATACATTAAATAAAGATGTATTTATAATTAGAAGTATAATTTTAAGAGATGTATTGATAATTATATAAAAAAAAAAAGATGCTTGTGTAAGTTGAATATAATTTATCCAAAGAGTTAAGTGCATGAGACAAACAGATCCACTCACCAATAGTTTGACTTGATATATATATTTATAGCATTAGTTGCTTCCATTTTGTACTTTTTCTTTATCATAAAGGTGGAGTTCCAAACAAGTTTGCAATTCTTAATTCTATCATTTGGTTTTTAATTATGGGACTTTACATTTTGAAGTTATTACATTTTGTTTGTTAAGTCTCATCATAATAGAGATGTTGTGTTTGGTCTGAATCAGATAATATTTATATGTCATTGATCAAGAAGTAGAGGGTTTTTTTCTTAATAAAATCTTTATTTCATAAGACGTACATTTTCTTCATATCAATATTAATCAAGAACTTGTAAAGGGTTTTTTGGTCATACAAAATTTACTTTATATATATAGAGAGAGAGAAATTCAAAGACTCCTGTGATATTGAAAATGTTCAAAAAATATTTTGAAAAAAATAAAGTATCAATTACACCCCCTGTGATATAGAAAATATTCCAAAAAAACCTAAGACTAGGTTGACTAGGGGTTTGTGTGAGTCATTAATTGTTCATAACATAAGGGTAATTTTTTATATTTAAATTTTTATAGTAGTTTTTTTAATATTTTTTCATATCATAAGGGCTCAAAATGAATTTAACTATATATATATATATATATATATTCCTATAAATGTGCTCAATAAACTTGCAACATCAATTTTGCTTGTGAATATTGTCATGCTAATTATACAATATATATATATATATATATATATATATATATATATTGTATAATTAGCATGACAATATTCACAAGCAAAATTGATGTTGCAAGTTTATTGAGCACATTTATAGGTAAGAATTAAAGAGTTTTGGAGTCTCAACATTACTACTAAGCCCGAATTGACGATGAAGCAAACATCCAAGAAATGGGAGTATAAATTAAGATTAATATCGACGTCCCATGAAGTTTGAAATTATAGATTTGAATCACATTAGATGAGTGGATATTTGTCTCTTTTATGTTAGTTATTGTAATTTATTTGTGCATAAGTATTTATTAAATCGGTATAATTTGTCTACTGATGTTATTCATATCGATATATTATTTAAAAAAAAAAAAGAAATGAGAGTGTAAAGAATTAAGATGATGTGAAAGGCCATAATTGCAAAGTGTGTTTACAATTAATAAATTGGAGGAAAAGGGACAGATCTTTGGATCTAAAATGTGCATGATTTTAGTGTTGTTTAGGGTTGAGAGAGATAATGGATTCATTTCCTCTAATGACTCAAATATGTGATGGGTAGATCTGCACTAGATATTAACTTATCTACCATCAAAAACTAACCAACTTGTGCTATTAACACTACAATCTTTCCTACTAATGAATCATCATGAAAAGACCTCAAATTCTTGATTTTTTTTTTTTTTATGTTTTTGCCCTCTTTTTTTATATGTATAGAAACGATAATTGTATAATTACATTAATATATTTATAAATTGATCAGTAAAATATCGACTCAATCGATGCACTAATATAATAAAGAATACGGAAATAATTACAATAATCTCACATAAAAATAAAATAAATACACACACGTCTGATGAGACCGGACCCATAATCTCAAACTTATTTATAAAACCCTCAATTTTAATTATTAAACTAAGTAAACACCATTGATTTTGTGTATTTGTTTTCAATATCATACCATACCAATAATTCTCACAAGGGACAACTCCACCTTGTACTCATTTACTCTTGAAAATGTATTAGTGTGTAACTAAAATTACTTATTATGTCAATTTATTTTCATGTGAGACAAAATTATTTGTAATAATTATATTCAAAGATTATAATAACTTTGAAAATATTTAAATCCGTTGACTGCAGTCGTCATATAATATAGTAAGTAAAACTGCACTTTGTAAATTTTATGTTTGTAATATGAATCAATTACGTAATAAATTATTATGTGATTGCGTAAAAGGTATAAATTTAAATAAATTTTTCTGTGATTGTATGAGACGCAATATTATATTTATTTCAAGAACCTCTTAAATGAAACAAATCACAACAATACAACCAAATTATGTGGCTATTTACCATTCAACCCCTAAATTCCCAAAATGTGAACGACCATCTATTAAAGCTTTCCCAAGAAACAAAAGCAAAATGAACCATTGATCCTCATAGGGGCAAAAAGGGAATTAAGCTACACAATGACGGCTGAGGATTCGGACCTACAAAACGAGGCCTCAGTCCTTTAAACTTCGCAAGTTTCAGAGCAAATTTTGAGAGTAAAAATCAAAACACAAAAAAATGAATGGAAAAAAATCATAAATTTTTGATATGCCCTTTTTGATTTTGGCAAAGCATCATATAAATCAAACGGATCTTGGCCGTTTGATTTTTGTAGCAACGAACTCTTCCCACATCATAAGCACACGTGCTGCCCATCTTTTCAATCTCTAGCTCTCATATATTGCTTCCATGCATGGAATTCTCCTCCTACTAAACACACAACAAACAGGAAATGTATAGATATAGAGAGAGAAAGAGATGATTCGTATGTATGTGTTATATGAGGAGAGAGATATAGGGAAGAAAGAGTCTTTTGGTTTCTGTTTTCATTCTTTATCTTGATAGGCTGTGGCTAGTTCAAGGCCATCATTAGCGACCCATCTGTTCTAAAGTTTGATTCTTTCCAAATTAATTTCTTTTTCACAATCTTGGAAAAATTAACATACGGGGCGGAGTTGTCATTTTTGTGCCTTTTCTTTTCCTTGTTGTGAACGATTGATTGATTACATGGATGTGGAATTCAAGAGTGTTGTTGTTGCTTTAGTTTTGTGGGTCTGATCTTTCACTTGCCCCAAAACTATCACATCTGACCAGTTCGATGATCCTGTTCCTGTAGACTTTGTGATCTGTGCCCCAGGCCCACATTCCAGATTTGAGCTTTTTCAAGTTCATTCTTGTACTTTAATGTCATTTTTCTGATCTGGGCTTCAATCTTGTTGGGTGTATCCGCTTGTTGCACTGTTTGGGTGGTGGTAGATCAAGAAAAGCTGCATTGTTTCAGAGTTTCAAGTTCAGTAAGTTGTTTGCTGATTTTGATTTTTAAGTAATTGGGTGATCTTTCTTCTTGCTCTGTTGGTTTGAGGAATCACTTGTCAAATGATGGAGGAGGGGCAAGAATCAAGGTTTGTTTGCAAGTTGTGCTACAAGAGGTACCCATGTGGGAAGTCACTAGGGTCACATGAGGTCTCATGTAATTGCAAATTCAGCTGAATCTGAGGAGAAATTTGAGGTTAGCATTAGAAAGTTTTCATCTTTTGGTGATCCTGGACAGTCTCAGAGTATCATGAAAGAGTCAAACTTGGTGAATTTGGAAATGGGCAATCTAGTTATGGACTGAGAGAGAATCCCAAGAAGACATGGAGAGCTGTGGATTCAAGGCTGCCCTTGCCACAGGAGAGGGTTTGCAAGCAATGTGGAAAAGGGTTTCAGTCACTTAAAGCTTTGTGTGGTCATATGGCTTGTCACTCTGAGAAGGATAGGGCTTTGAAGGATGATCATTCTTGGACTAGTGAGAGTCAGAAACTGGTTCTTGATAGTCATTCAGATACAGAAGCTGAGGAGAGGAGGCTGAGAACCAGATCATCATCAAAGAGTAAGAGGAACAAGAAACTTGTCGACAGGTCTCCTCCTTTCTCTTTAGCTAATAATGGTTCTTCATCTGTTTCTGAGATTGATGGACAAGAAAAGAGGAAATAGCTATGTGTTTGATGTTGTTATCAAGGGATTCTGGGACAAGGGCGGCGTTAATTCAGTTGTAGAGTCTTCGGATAATAATTCTGTTGTCCTGGAGGCTAAATCTTCTTCGATTGAAATGAGAATTGGTAAAAAGGAAAGCTTAGACTGCATACGTAACCGAGATGAGATGATCCCCACAACAACGAAAACTGGGAATAAGAAGTTGAAAGATAGTACTATAGATGCAGAAATTGCTCAAATGGAGAATTCTGATTCCGGGTATTTCTTAGATGAATGTGCTAAGGTTGAGTCCGATGTGTCGGTTGATGGGTTTAGAAGGTTCGGTGGTTTCAGTGAATGCAAGAAGCCCATCATGAGTGTTGAAGAGAGAGATGAGGAGTATGGTGCTGGATTCAGGAAGGGCTTGAAAGTAATCAGGACTGAACTAAGCAAATCGAGGAAGGAGAATGAGTATGATGATGATGGTATGGCTTCAAATTTTGCTGGGATAGAATCAAGAAAGAGAAAGTATAATTCTGAAAGTCCCGAACCATGGAATGAGTCTGCAAAGATAATGAAAAGCAGAACGCCCAATGCTGAATTGTGTGATAGTTCTCCAAGAGAAGTAAATATGAATGCTTCAACTGCAAAAAGCCTTCAAGTCTTATCAGGCTCTTGGAGGCCACAGACCGTGCCACAAACGAAGCAACGCATTTTATGAATCTAGATATGAGAGTGGGAGAACAGCTTCGATGATTCTACTGATTACAGAACTACTAACAAGATTGTAGAGTCTCCCAGCAGCAGAAAATCAAGTTCCAAGAATTCATCTCGTTATACTGAGAAAACACTTAAGCCTAAGAAGAACAAAGGGCATGTGTGCCCATTCTGCCACAGGGTTTTCAAGAACGGCCAGGCTTTAGGCGGCCATAAGAGATCACATTTTATAGGTGGTCATGATGAAAACAACAACCGAAGTGCAGTAGCAAAGCCTGAGGCTCCTGATTTACTCGATCTTAATCTTCCTGCCCCGAGGAAGATGAGGATAACGAGGGTAGCCAGTTCTTTCCATGGTAGGTCCAAGATAAACAGAGGTATAAATTGTTGCTTAGTGATTTCACAAGTATAAAGGACGGTGCTGCTAATTCTGTGAAGATGCTAGAGTCTGTGATTCGAAAATGGAGGACAGCAAACTTCATAATGCTTTTCCATGCTTCTATCAAAGACGGTACTACACTGCAGTTTTTTGCTACCGTTACCGTAAGCAAACCTCCCCTTGTCATCTCTGTTTCATCCCATTTAGCCGAGAATATGCTGCAATTCGTGCAGACTCTAAACTTGTTTTTTGCTCATTTGAAGCATACCTTAAAGGATTTTTGTAGTGATTTAGTTCTTTGATTGCAGACTAGCAGCCAAGATTATAAATCGTTTCATTTTATTCACTTATTTATTTCCTCACTTATCTCACACTGAATTACTTGTCCCAATAATGTATCAGTCACTATCTTTCGGAACTTCCATCAAGTTTACAAACTTGAAGAAACGTCCTGCTGTCGACGTTTCCTGAAACAAGAACTTATCATCCACCGCATAAACCAGAAAAATCGGAGGGATTTAAGCATCGAAATTTTCAATTTGGTACATGATCTACGGTAGATGGGAATTACATTTTTGAGTTGGCAGGCTCATTATCAGAGGCCAAATCTTTATTTTAACGAGTGTCCTTTCTTCCTAGTCACACTTCCATTGGTTCCTCAGCCACAGTTTGTTCTTATTGAGGTTGTTGTATTTAGCTTAGGACTGTTGTAATTGTCTCTATTATCATAATCATGTGCTTTGCAATAGATTATGGAAGTTTTTAAGTAACCATTCAGTTGGCTGAGGAGACAACAAAAGTGAACCCCAAGTGCTTGTTAAGGAAGCTAAGTCTTGTAATGACAGAGTCATGTCATACCAGCAGTTGTCTTAGACATTTGGTTGCTTGCATTGGAGTTGAAGTCACTAAGTAAGAAGGGGAAGAGTGGGTCTTTTGGGTGTTGCTGCACATTGTTCCCAATGATGGGTTTCAAAAACAATGATCAATCACTCACTACCCTACATCGACTATTGGCGACTCTTGGAATCTTACGTTCTTGAAGATCACATTTTTTTATATTGATAGGACTCGTACATAAAGAAGTGCGATCGATTCAGTCTCTAAATCGTTCTAAAATTAAACGAATAATATGTTTCAAAACGAACAACTATTCTGATTAAACGGGCCATTTTTTATGATTCTCGAGATTCAAAATCTCAATAGATCGATCACTCCCCTTTATTCTAATAATACCTATATATATATGGAGGAGTATGATCACTTTAAATTTTGACCGGTCTTGATATGCTCCAAGAAATACGATGAACCGTTATTCTAATTCAACGCTCATTCTTGATTCAAAATTACAAGAGATAACACAACAGCCTTTCATTTTGATGGGATCATACATAGAACTCTTTCATCACTTGAAACTATATATAACTTGTTTCTTAGTTCAACCAAACCTTTAGATCTACTTGTCCGAATTTGAGTAATTTAAAGTTGGTTTTGTTTTGAGTTGGAAAGATTTAATGTTAAAGCAGGCACACACAGCTAGTTGCCCCCCCCCCCCCCCCCCCCCCACCTATATTACCCCATTCTATACAGATGCTCTGTCTGTCTTTTTGTTTTTAATAATCACTTCAGTTGACTGTCGAGCATTCTCTATTGAATTCTATTGCTATATATTAAGTGAGAGCACCTTATAATAAGTAATTTTGGTATGTAATATGTGATTTGATTAAAATACTCTTAAAAAATTTTTTTATACAAAATAATCATTTATTTAATTACTTGGTTATATTAATAAAGGTTAAATACATTTTGCACTCCTAAACTATGCATAAAGTGTATTTATATCCCTAAACTATACATAAAGTTCATTTATAAGCTATAAAATGTGATAAAATGGCCCCTCGTGATATGGACTAATTTTTTTAATGACGAAAACACCTTTAGTATTTACACCATGAAATATATTTGTTACAATCATTTCCCTAAATATAATCTGAATTATTATAATTTTTTTTTAATAAACACTATCTAAAGTTTATGATTTTTATACAGAATATAGAATCTGTACAAAATTTATAAATTTACCATCCTTATATCCTTTTTATATAATTGGTAAAATATTTTATATAAATTTTGCTTGTGTTGTTAGAATATTGCACCAAACATATATGTAGACACTGTAAAATATGCAACTCTACAATATAATCAATATATAATATTTTTTTAATTTTTTGAGTAAATATATATATTTGTATTATGTGGACATGAAATTGGATAAAAAATAATATTAATACATATCACATACTTTTTTTATAATATTATTTGCATTATGTATTTACACATATTTATTTGCATGTACTTTTTAACATAAATTATATGATTTGTAAAATATATTTTCATATATTGAGCTTATATTTTTTTCAATCACATAATTTATAAAAAGTTATAAACTTTAAATATTATTTTGTAAATAAAAATTTGAGTAAAATTTTAAATCACTATAAATAATTTGGGGGAATTCTTGAATAAAATATAATTTATTAAGTAAAATAAAAAAAAAATATAAAGAATAAGTGAGAAGGACATTTTTATTCTAACAATATCAAACTATATTGTCAGGAGTGTTTTTTGCTACATTTCATAGTTTAGGGTGTAAATGCGACTACAAGGGTGCAAAATGTATTTACCCCTATTAATAATTCTATTGTTGTAGAACATTTGAAGTTAGAATGTTAGTAGTTGTTTTCATAGGCCCTTCATTTAGTTTTCTTTCTTTTTTATTTAAGTAAATAAATATAATAAAATTTTAAATTATGCATATGCATCGAGACTGCTACGTTCATATCTTATAATGACAAAAGGTCGAGAAAAGGAAATTCGGGCTAAGGTGGAGCCTCTTTTGGCGCCAAATGCAAATAATAATAATAATAATAATAATAATTTTTATGTTGCATTTTCTGCCCCTTTCCTAGAAAATCAATTACTATATGGACCGAATAAATTCTGGTGTATTTTATTTTTATATTGAGCAAATAAAAAGGCTAAAAATTCAGGAATATATATATATATATATGTGTGTGTGTGTGTGTGTGATATGACATGATATATACTTAGTAGTAGTAGAAAATTAGTTGGGCCGTTGGACCCAAAAAGCGAGAAGGGGCCCACAACCAAATTACAAATGGGTCCATCAAGTGGGGGTGTTGGCCCAAATACCGAAACTGAAGTCAAGTGAGATGGGCCACCACAGACTATGAGTTGTCTCTCTGTGTATGTAGAATAAAGCTTATTCCACCAATCCTGGGGCCCACCCGCCAGCAAAACCTATTAGAAAAACCCCACACAAAGGGCGTTCCGAGAATCGAACTCGGGACCTCTCGCACCCAAAGCGAGAATCATACCACTAGACCAAACGCCCGTATTTGCCTGTCTCATTCATGTAGTAACTCTCTATTAATAACGCAGTTATTTAAGCTGTCCGACAGTGTTTAGAAAGGGGGATAATTACACCATCATCTCCGCATTTTGGTATATTTATATGTAAAACCTCGGCTAAATTATCTTTTTGTTTCATAAAGAATAAACTTTTTCTTTTAGTCCCACGATTTATGCGATTTTTAATTTAATACTATTTTTTTTATTAAAAAGTGTCCAAGTTAGTCCTCAATCCCATTTTTCATCTAGTTTTAACGGTGAACTGGTCAAACCGTTAAGCTGTTGTGGCTAAAATTACCTTTTTCGTCCCATAAAGAAGGGACTTTTCCTTTTTAGTCCCACAATTTATGCGATTTTTATTTTAATCCCATTTCTACCAAATTAGACGAAAAATGGAGTGTGGGACTAACTTGGACACTTTCTAATAAAAAATAGGACCAAAATGAAAATTGCATAAATTGTGGGACTAAAAAGAAAAAGTCCCTTTTTTGTGGGACCAAAAAGGTAATTTAGCCTAAAAACTCCATATGATTTGAAAAATTGCACTTATACACTTGACGTTTTTGTTCAATAATTAAATCCATCTATTAGTAAAATTTACGAAATATGATGAATCAATAAAAAAAATTGAATGAAAATTTATATTTACCCTAAGTGGTGTGCAAACCGTCAAAGATATATTTTCTGATCAAATTATTCTTGTAGAGATGAAAATATACCCACTCACATTAACGCATGTGACATATATAAGATAGTTTGGTTAAAAAAATATTTAACTTGTAATAAATCATTATTAAGTTAACTGGAGCAAATGTAAATTTTTTATTTAATTTTTTTTTCACTGATATCACCAAATTTCATAAATTTTGATTAGTAGATCTATCTAATTCTTTTTTATAGCGTCAATATTTTTTCGTTCAAACCCTAATATAATGACTTTGGGTGTAAATAGAAAATTAGTGTAAGTATGATTTTAAATTTTCTGTTTAGAGAAAGTATAATTTATATTTTAAATAAAAATATAACTATAAAGAACCTAAATATAGTTTATGAAATTATAAAAGAATGATGTAAAATTATATATATATATATATATTGTAATGATGGTGGTGAAGAATTAAATAAGGTGTATGGTTGAGAAAAGGGAAAAGGTTAAAAAAGGTGGGGATGGGGAGAAAGAAAAAGAAGAAGTTGAAAAGTGTGGGGGCGGCGGAAGCAACATTGATTTCCACGCTCACCCACAGCCCATCCGGAGGGAGCACACAGTTTTACACTACTACAGAGTTGATTACAGTCAGTTTGTAAAGTAAGTAGGGCTAAGGTAAAACCCCATCCTCATTCACCCATCCTAACCTAACCTAACCTAAAATCATGCTTCACAAATCACACATTTCTTCATCATCATCCCACATCCATCAAGTAGGCTACTGCGTTGATACAATGAATTTCCCACAAAGTACTGGAACCTCATTAACATTAACTATACTAATACACTTTGGAATAACTAAGTAATAATAATTAAGGATACAACACCCCGCCTTTCCTTCCAATTAATTAATGGTCATGGGACATATTGCTGAAATGGCAGTAGGCTATATATGTAAAGGAGGGGTCTTACGTACTGTGACTGAGTGATTCTTGCAGCTTTTAAACGCCAACCCCTGTGCGTACGTAATTAAACCTGCAGCAGCAGCTTCTTCATAATTAGTGTTTCTCTCTCTCTATCAAACATTAATTCATCATCATACATACATGCATGCACCACTAATTACACCAAAACCAAATCAAGTTATTAACTGCTTAATTATATCAAGAAATATGATCCACACATGCATATATATATAATCATCATGGGACACTGTACACACACTAACTTATAACTGATCATCAAGCACAAGTAGCACTTGCAGATAAAATTGCTGCTTTTTTATTTGTGAATCTCTTATGGATGTAAACATAATTAATATTTATGCGCTTTGTTTTTATTGATAATTAATTTCTATGAAAGTGGCTTTTAATTTCCATATGCATCATATATAACACAACTCCTCACTCATGCATCAGAGGTACGTATAGGCCAACATCAAAACTTCGTTCGTCATTAATGCCCCCACATAATTGCAACACAAAAAATTCAAGAATCCCTTATAATATTGAAAATTCTCTAAAAAAAATAAAATATCAATTTCATCCTTGTGATATAAAAAAATATTTAAAAAATTCGCCCGAGATCAGGTTTACCATGGAGTTGTGTGAGGCATATTATTTATAACATAAGAGTGGTCTTTTTATTTTAAATTTTCATAAAGGACTTTTTTTTTATATATTTTCATATCAAGGAGTTAAAATGAATTTAACTCTACTCAACTTCTAATCTAAAATTCCCTTCCCTAATTAAGACATTTCCGACTTTAGAACATCGATCAGACGTGGCGCGCGCTGCTGTTCCCTCGTTCAAAGCCGCACCCGCCCCCAACTCGTCTAAGGTAACAGGATCTTTATAAAGAACAGTATAATACATTTACGTATATATCATGAATGACTTTATGTCCTCTTAAAATATGGAATTCATCCATGATTATCTGCTGTTTCAAATAATGGGTTCTTCAATTACTTCTAGTGAAAATATGTAATTTCTTACTTAGGATTAGAAGATTGGTTTTTTTCATCACACGAATATAGAGAAAATGCAAAGAATCGCCTTGTGATATTGCAAATGAGCAAATTAATCCCCTATAAAAAAAATAGCAATTTACCTTCTTATATCCAAAAAAATGCAGCAATTTATTCCCATGTGTTTAGCAAAAGTGAAGCAATTTACCTCCCTAAACAAGAGGTAAATTGCTTTATTTTTAAAAAATAAAGAAGATAAATTGCTATTATTTTTTAATAAAATGTAATTTGCTCATTTAAAATATCACAAGAAGCTAAACTACGCTAAATCCCATGATAATATATCTATTCGAACTCTCCCAACTCATCTTAATAATATAGATTACAATATACAGCCACCCTGATCCTATGACCCAGAAACACCCTAATATATATGTATGTGCATCAAAACAATAAACATGAGATTTATCAAAGCTATTTCCCACCAATGGAACATACAGTTAATGAAAATATGTACCTCATGACATACTCTACTATCCTTTCCGCATCCCAGGAGGCACAATGTCCCCAAGGAGTCCTTGGCCTACCAGAGCAGGCTCTGAACTTGCCCCTTGATGATCATCAACTCCAGTACCTTTGCCTAATTGATGACTGCGAGGCCGCAATTGTGTAATGTGCAGAGAATTTTGTTGAGGAAGGGGAAGTGTGACGGGTGAAGGGGTGAAGTAGCTTGCAAATGCAGGGTCCTGAACCTGATGATGAGGTGTGATGAGATTGAGAGCGGGTCTGGGATGTCCAACTGAATGGTGACAGTGCTGTCCTTCATATGTAGTAATCACAACTGAGGGGTCCTCAAATGAGCGTTCCACTCTTTTTTTTACCGTGCATTTACTGTTCGTACACCGATAATAGCTCCTTCAACAAATTAATTTAATTACAGATCATGATAATGAACCAGCTGTGACCAAACTAATAATTTAATTACTCATCATATTGCATGCATATATATTGTTACCTAGCTATTGCATGTTTTGAATTTATGATTTGATTGGTTAGTTGCGTTTTTTGACGGGAAAAATGCAATTTACCCATGTAATATGAGAAATGAATAAAAAAAATCCACCACACCAAGATCATCATGTAAAAAGATATGAATGATGAGAGAGTAGAGTACATAAGGCCCATCTTGAATTAATGATCATCATTTTGCTTTTTTGATGATTGTAATGGTGAGAAAGACAGTACATGACATTAGACGCGAGAGACGGTTCGAAAAAGACCAACCTTTAGCATGCACATAAACAATAGGGTCCAGGTCATATATATTATTATACCCACTTTCTATCAGGAAATTAAACTAGAGATAAACAGTGAAAGATGCAGAACTAGCAAACTGGTGCACAGGTACATGCCATTGCATAAATATATATATATAATGGTTTAATTCAGCTGCAGTAGGCTAGGGTATCATCATGATATTCAGGAACAAATTCTCAATCATGAGGATAATGTTATTCAATTAAAACGTGGTAGTTGATGGCATATTTATATATATATGTACCTTGGAAATGGGCTGTTCTTGACTGCTTTCTGTCCATATTTTCTCCATCGGTACCCATCTTCTAGATGATCAACTTCACTTCTAGTCACAAATGCAAAACGTGGCTGTCGAATTCGCTTCATTTGCACCTTCTTCTTACTCTTACTTCTGCACAATAATTAATTAATTAGCCTAATTCACCTATATACATTTGTTTAACTGAAATTAACAAGAATATATATATAATTATGGTTAATTACCAGTCATGGTTTTTAATTAATTAAATTTTCAAAGCTGGTTATACGAAGAAAACATGCAAAAGCTTTCATGCATGTATCTGACACGAATTACCAAAATAAATTGGCAAGGCAGGTAACGTATGATTACTACAACTCTTCACTAGAATTAAATTTTTCAAACTCAAAATTTTCATTTTTTTACTATTTGAAATAATATTAACTTATTTGTTTTATCACAGAAATGTTATGAATTATAGATTCTCATTTCTATCCAGTCTTTCATAATAAATTTGACATAGATGATGAGTCTTTATAATTAAAGTACTTAAACATATTAAGTATAATTTACTATATATGTAAAAAGATACTTTCTTTTCATATATACGTTAATGTGTTAAAAATATATTTTCAATATTTATCATCAACACACTAATTTGAACTCATCTTTCATTTTTACACAAAATTCAAATAAAAGTAAGTATAAACTTGAAAATATAGATAGAAATTATTGCAGAATTTTGGAAACAGACAGTACAACTCAAATAATTAACAAACTCTTAGAAACCAGAATACTCAACAAACAGTACAATCTTTAAAATAAACGAACAACCAGCTAGATCTTAGGAGAGAAAAATGCTTCCTGCTGATAATCACTAGCTAGACTCCTTGTATGGCTACCAACCACATATAAGTAGCTCGATCTACAAAATTTCCAAGGAAATACAGTAAATTTGATTAAGACGATGTTCGGATTAATGGAATTTCAAATGACTCCATATCTAAAGAACTTGAAATTTCATCAACACTAAATTTAGAATACTTATCCATAAGAAAAAGAAACTAAGTATTTTTAAGGACTTAAAATCCACAATTCAAAATCCATCGATCCAAATGCAACCTAACATAAAACAAAAACCGGCAGGTAATTAATTATACTGATGACGATAAACAATTTTAATGTTTTACCATGTCCCCAAATGGTAGATCACGCTTCTTCATATACTAGTATGATGAAAATGTCACAAAACGGAAATTTACAGGATCATTATATGCTACTCTTATGATCAGTATGCTAGCTAATGCACAGGTATATAAACACAATCCAACACAAATTAAGGCGTACATACATAATTTGCCACTGGCACAGGAAACTCAGACAACTTGACTGAAGCATTAAGAATATTAATATGCAATAGCAATATTACATGCATATATATAAGTGAAGTACATTTTATTTCATTAATGTAATTTTCTAACCTGATTAGTCAAATCTTTTGTTTAATTTTTCTACTCAATATATAGGTCGCCGCCGTGCATGAAATGTGAGTAAAAACATCTACGAAATCTTATAGCTTTATTTTCGGACAAAAATGTGGTATGATTTTATGAAAAAAAATGTATATGCATGTACCATCATAATCAATTTTTAAGGCAAAATAGTATTAAGAAATGAAATAATAAATTAATAATAATAGTAATAGTTGGGCGAAAGGTATCGATATTTTTTAAATTATTTTTGGGGAAAGTGAACGATGAAAAGGAGAATCTATAGCACGCCATTGCCGCCGCAATATCGGCTGTGCGTGGTCCGTGAATAGTTGCATATAAATATACCGAAAAGCCCCTGGATTCTCCTAAAATACCGCAAATGTCCCCACCCCACCTTCCAACTTGCGTGCACTGCAGAACGTGTACGGACGCGGGAAGGAGCATTTTTCTGCGGTTACGAATCTGTTATCTTCTGGCGAAAATGAACTGAGTAATGAATTCTTTTGTTAGCATTTCGGCCCTCTGAGAATCCTGGATTTAGCTACACATGCATGCAGTTACAGTACTACAACACACTACTCACGCTGTGTCCGACGGCGGATTGCCTGCGTCGGCGGCGGAATCAGTCGGCCTCTCAGGCGGATCCTCGGACGAGCTCGAAGACTTCGAGGGGGAAGCCGAAACAGAAGCCGCCTCCACTTTCTCCTCCTCCACCATCGGCTCCATAATATTATAACTCATATCATCATGACTCCGAGGAGCCGATGAATCCACCAAGACAAAACCATCGGCGCCGCCTCCGCCCAAATCGGGCTCGATCCGATCCAAATCAACGAAATCGGTGGACTCGGCCGGAATATTCCAACCAAACTCGCTGAGTATGCTACTCTCTCTACAATCAATCCCAAAGAAGTAGCCATGATCACTCACCATGTCCGAGTCGTGTCGGCCGCACTCCCAGCTCGATGAAGCCCTGAACTCCGGATCCGCCTTGATCTCCTTACCTGCCATAACTCATCATCCAATCAACAAAACTCACAAGAAATTGTTGATCACGTACGTACGAATCAGGAGCCAACACACGAAGATCAGAAAGCTAGTTAGGGTTTTCGAAAGAGGAAAAGAGAAGTACGCGTAGTAGAGCTGATATTTCATTTGATTTGATTGGTGCTTATTTATTTATTTATTTATTTTTCTTTTGATTTTTCTGATAGAGAGAGTATGAAAATGATAGGTGGAGAGAGAAGAGAGAAGAGAGACTCAAAATATTTCCTTCTTTTTTTATTATTTTTATATATTAAAATGTTATCAGTTTTTCCAATTTTAAAAGTTATTTTAAAAATCTCATAAAATATATGAATATATCGAGTTTTTCACTTTTGAAATTATTTTAAGATAAAATAGATAACTAAAAGCATTAAATCACTATTTTATGGGACTAAAAGGATAATTTTTCCGCTGAAAAAAAACATGAAAAAGTAAGGTGAGAGAGAAATATTGAATAATGGATCTGCTAAAAGAAAAAGTAATTATAGATCATTAAAAATATTAAAATTATTATTATTCTGACCAAATTTTTCTTTGGAAGAAAGAATTAAATAAAAGCGTAAAATTAGATATTTAAAAATTAGTACGATAATTTTTTTAATAATAGTATAAATAAAAGTAATATATAATTGCATGATTATATATATATATATATATATATATATATAGCAATGGCAATATTTCAAATTGTATTTTTCAATAATTATCAAAAATAAAAATAATAAAATAATAACACGCTCACATATTCGCATATTTGTAACTTGAACCTATAATCTCATACTTACATAGTTTTTGAAATACTAAACCGAACTTTATTCACATGAATTAATTAATATTTCAAACTACTTGCGCGTAACGACAATAAATCAAACCAAGATTTTATTATTATATACATATATATATATATATATATATATATATTCATGCATGTATATATTTTTAACGAGACCTTGCTCGATCTATAAGATTGAGACTCATAAATTAAAAGATTGTGAATTTGAGTCCCGCAAATGTGATCATATATTTAGTGAACTATTGATAGAATTAGTTTTTAAATTTGAATATACGAAAAAAAAAAAATAGGTAGGGTTTTTGAATGATGAGCATTATATATATAATAATAATAATAATAATTTATTGGGAAATTGTTGGGTTGGGTTAGGGTTTGGTTTTGTGGGGGCAACTATATATATAATTTGTAGTGTATAGTATGGAAGTGAAATGTGGATGAAAAAAACCACAGCATATGCGTAGGTTTGGTGTGCATTGCGCCTATTGTCCACTACTGCGTATTAATACTTCTTAGTTCTTTACCACTAATAGCACATCTCTACTTCTCCTTCATTCATTACTATATTTATAATTAGAGTAAATTACAAAGCACTCCTCTAAATTTGCTTTAATTATAAATATCCACTCGTTGTTGTTTGAAAAATTATAAATATTCTCTTGAAATTACAAATTATCCAACAAATATTTCCTATGATGAGTTGTTACAAGGGATTAGTTATAATTATAACAAATTAATTTCAAAGGAGTCTGTTGTAATTTACCCTTATAATTAATACTATCAAAGTGGAAATGTAATTATTACCGAAGTATTGCAATTCATACGTTGGAGGGATTCAAAGTTTCAAACTCATAATCTTATTGAATATAGTCGTAGTTTTTTAATTTCATCAATTAAATTAGATCTCATCGAAATTTTTATTTCTGCCTCATGCATCAATTTATATATATATGTATATAATAGTATGCACATATTAATGGTATTGGTAATTGATTTGATTTAATGAACCTAATTAATTAATTGAGTTAGTTAACTAGCTCTTCTAGAAAGCTCGTACATTGGGGAATATGAGTGGACCAGAAAATATGCATATTAAGTTTGTTGAGAGGATCCCCCGCTGCATCAAGAGAAGCAGTACAAAATCAAATTTCAAATAGTAATTAGGGTCGAAAAGCTAAATATAAAAAAAAAAGGTATAAAATGACGTGGTAGATACTTACAAGTGGTCTATGTCAATCCACGTGAACGCATCAAGGCATTTGGTGATCAAGTAATCGATGGTTGATAGTTTGGGTTCTGAAACTCGTCCGGAGTCAGTCAGGTAAACATATAAATCGTTATGATCCTATTTTATCATTTTTTCAAGATAAATTCACCTGATAATAGATTATTATACTGCAATCCGATCAAATGTAAAATAAGATTTGCTCTATTACACGCGTCTCTTTGTTGTTGTTTTTTTTTTCTTTATTGATTCATTTATATGCTATCTATCATTTCACCAAATATTATTCCATGGCCTTTGTAACCCTTTTCCTCTTCTTTTCTTGTGCGCAATTGCAGGAATTTGGACATGTTTGGTTCTAAACAATTTGATTGGATTTTCCTACTTATAGTAGCTAGGAATATAACATGTATAGCTGGAGTTTATATTCTCACCTTCCTTTTCCCTTATTAAATAAAATATTTAATAATAAAAATACTTTATAATATAATCCATTTTCCAATATGATACTTAATTAGTTACGTCTCGAAATGGAATTATTGGATGGTTTATTCTGTTCGGGGCCTAATTAAATGTTATTAAATCTAATTCTTTTTCATACTTTTCCGTCCGGAAAATATATAAAAGGGTAAATTAAACGACCTTCCCTGAAATTTAGCATAATAAAATCCCTTATTGTTTAAAAAATTACAGATACCCCATGATATTTTATGAAATTATGTAAACCTTAGATGGAGGTATGAAATTGCTAACTTTGCCCTTACTGCAATTTTTAAAAAAAAAAATTATAAAAAAAATCGAATGGGATGGATGAAATTTTTTTAAAAAATTATAAAAGAATTATCCACTTAGTCCATTAAAAAATTTAAAAATAAATAAAATTATAAAATTTAATCCATAAGGGTATTTTTGTCAGTTAGCCATAAAAATGGATGAAAACATAACGGACCGTTTAGGGCTAATTGTTAGATGGTCGTTAAATTATGAGGGTATTGATAATTTTTAAAAATAACTATGGGGTATTCATAATTATGATAAATTTTAGAAAATATCGTTGTAATTTACCTTATATAAAATAACAATAATATCCCTAAAGGTGACCATATTATAAAAAGTAATTAATTAGTCAAGCGTTTAAATTATGGAAAATAACATAGTTGTACAAATATTAATGGTTGATGGACTTAAGCCATTGGGTTTCAACGAGTCAATTATTTTTTTATTACTGAAAAAAGAAAATTTACGAAAAAAATATTTTTTTAAATAAGTTAACATTTTTATTACGAGTCGCGGTCTCAAACCGCGACTCGACAATTTTTTTTTTTAATTTTTCAGCGTAAAAATAAAATTTTAAAAATTTTTTTATCGAGTCGCGGCTCAGAACCGCGACACCGAGTCGCAGTTTGAGACAGCGACTCTGAGTCGCGGTTTCAAACCGCGACTCGAGTTTTATTTTAATTTTCGAGTCACGGTTCACAACCGCGACTCGGGCATTTTTTAAAAAAAATATATATGAAAGTTTTGTTTAAAACACACACAATAATTATTAATGAATAAATGAAATATTATAAATATTATTACAAATATTATAATAAAAAATAAATATTAAAAATGCCTCCTTGTTCCACAATTACGTCTGTGTCGTTGACGTCGAGGTCTTCTTATTTCTTCGCTCATATTTTGTATTGGCTCATTTTGTCCATCTTTATCATCACCACCGGAATTACTATGCAACACACTTGATGATGCTGCAGAACTGGACTCCACATTATCACGATATGCACTAAAGATGAGAATGGAACTGGTGAAATGTTATATCTTGGTGCATATGATTGATTAATACCAGGCCAAGGCCAAGATCTACATGTGAAGAATAAGCTTCTGCATGGCTAGGCATGGATGAAGTCGATTGAAACCAATCATCTTGTGACAGTTGAGACACATAGTAATCCTGAGGCGATTAAGGCACGTAGTAATCTTGAGGCGTATATGCTGTTGAATGACCAGCTATATCCACCCCAATATCACCATGTTCAACTGAACCAATAGACATTTGGCTAGAACTTCTCCTTTGTCTGTGGGATGTGGTGGGAGCAGTATCGGATGGTGTTGCAATTTGTTGTGGCTGATGTGTTATGGCTTCCTTGATAATTTGTACTTCGTGTTCAAGTTGGGCCACTAATTGGCGATACCCTTCAACATCTACTGGTGTAGATTGAAGAAGTGTTTCAAGAGTATTTACCTGTTGAGTCTGAAAAAATATAGAAATATAATGAATTTTAATAAAAATATTGTTAAAAATGAAGTATGTAAAATAAACATGTGATATTATATAACATATCACAATCTGCAACACTGGTGCATCTCCAGGTTGGTATCCGCTTTCCACACGTCTATCAGTAGACGACGAAACGAAATGACGTGTTATGTTGTTGTACCATTCCCAATATCCTCGATCTGTATCTCTTCTGTTGGAAATGGGTTGTCTTTGTATGACCGTGTCATATCGTCTTTGCCATCTAGTGATATAGAGTATGTGCTGCAAAACCCAATCTGTGCCAGTACAATTGAAACGGGTGATCTTATGCAGGCTCATGTCCCGAGTATCTGGTTGATTTGGAATATTTTGCATCATCCCGAATTGGCGAAGGACCCGTTCGGGATTATGCATCTCCACTATTGCATAAAATATCAAAGGACATATTGATCTCCACAGCTGGGGGTTAAAATCCTCTGCGTAAGCCATAATGACATCTGATTCCATGTCATATGGCTACCAGATAAACTGTAATAAATAAAATAATGCAAGTTAATATCATTTTATATGATCGAATATATGTAATTAAAGTCATGAATATAAGATACATAATCATACTGCATCTCATCTAATATGTCTCTTATGACCCGGACAGTTGTTCGCACTGTCCGAGTGAAAGTGTGCTCACAGTTCCACATCGCACCATATGGTGCTGCTAGGAGCACACGGTTATTATCTATAGAGTGTTGGCCCATATGTACACGTGGAGCACCAAGTTCGGGACAAAGTGGAATGATGTGTGACCAGACCCAAATCTGCACAGATAACATAAACTCTAGTTATTACATGAAAAAAAATATTTCTCTATAAATTTAATAATTCTACTTACCTGTACCAACTGCAACGCGCCACCTATTGCAGCTTTGCCTTTTGTGCTGGCATTACACAATTCACGGTATAAAAATGCCAGGACAGCACTGCCCCAACTGTAGTTCCTGGCTTCTACTATATCCTCTAATTTTGCAAGATATAGTAGCGATACCAAGTTTCCTGATGAATCAGGACACATCGTTCCACCCAACTGAAGCAACGCAACAGCACGGGCATACTATACAACAGTATGGTTTGGGGTGTCGGGAGTTATTTGGACACGTGATATATGGGATATGATGGACTTAAACCTGCAACCGTGAACCCTTCAACGCTCCCTCTTCTGGTGTGAAACCTATATACTGCATGCAGTATTCCTGCCACTGAATCGTTGTTCTTTCGAGATCAGTCCCTGAGACTGGCTCACCATCTATTGGGAGTCCCAATAACACCTGGACATCTTGTAAGGTAATTGTGGCTTCTCTGACACGAAAATGAAAAGAGTGTGTCTCGGATCGCCACACAAAACAAAAGAAGAGCTAATGGAAGCGGTACAAGATCACTCCGTATGGCATGCACGTCGCGAGTATTATATGATTGAGAGTTCAAAGACTAAGTGGAGAGTGCTCTGCAAGCACAGTACAGAAGGTGTATATATATATATTTATATGTCGCGTCTTACAAGCATACATCATTACTTAATTGATTGATTTTTTATTTGTTTTTTGTAGATATGTGGTGTAGATGGGAGCTTCGAGGTGGTTATAAACAAAAAATTAGACGTTGGGAAATAACCCAGTATAAGGGGACACATACATGTTTTGAATAATATGTCCCTCTCACACGGTAATATAAACAGCTTATATTTTTTGCATTTTTTAGGACACGTGAAATGCAACCCCTCCTACGGAATAAAACATGTCATTCAGAATGTGAATGACCAAACATGGCATGATGTACCATACCAAAAGGCATGGTACAATTTGAAAATGACACGTGAAATTTTTTATGGCACGTGGGAGAGCTCTGTTCGAAAGCTACCTAAATATTTGGGAGGTATCCAAAAATATAATCCAGGAACTATTGTTGAATGGAAACACAAAGCCTTCCAGCAGTCAACTGGTTCTTATGTGCTGGGATATGTCTTCTGTGCTTTCAAACCGTGTATTGATGAATTCCAGTTCTGTCGAAAGATTATTAGTGTAGATGGCACCTATTTATTCACAAAATATAAGCACAAAATATTGATTGCAGCTGCCATGGATGGGACTCAACAGGTACTGCATCTCGCATCTGCAACAGTCGATGAAGAATCTTATCCATCTTGGAAGTGATTTCTTCAACAATTGAGTTGACATGTTATAAGAGGGCGACGTGGGATGTGCCTTATTTCTGACCGTCATGGCGGAATCATTAAAGCAGTTCGTGAAGGTCCGGAGTTTGTGTCGCCACATGGAGTGCACCGGTATTGCTTACGACATGTGTATCAATTTTAACAGTAATTTTAAAAATGTAGTATTGAAGGATTTTTGTTGACAAGCTGGCTCAGAATATCAATTAAGAAAGTTCAATCGCATTATGGAAGAGATAAAGAAGCAACATGTGGGAGCGTTTGCATACTTAGACCAGATTAATAAGGAAAAATGGACAGCTTCTCATGATGGTGGATGGCGATGTGGTATTTTGACGATCAACATGTCATAATGCATCAATGGAGTTCTGAAGGGGCTCGCCGCCTTTTGATAAGTGCACTAGTTGAAATTACTTTAGAACGTATTGTCCATTATTTTCGCGTGCGGACGATTAAAGGTCATAAAATGTTACAAAACAACCAACTGTGGATGGATTTCGCATGCAAGATGTTCATATCTTGGCAACAAAAAGCTGTTGAGCATACGGTTACGAAATACAAGCCCTCTCAACAGTCCGCGTCGGTCGTTACCAGGCGCCATAATGGACATGGGATCAACACCCATGTTGTCAAAATTGCCAACCGAGAATGCTCATGCGGCAAGTGGAATCAATTTGGCATCCCTTGTTCTCACGCTCAAAAAGTATGCGGTGCATACAATTTTAGTGTTGCATCAATGGTTAAGGATTATTATGATCTCATGGCTTACAACAATACCTATTCTGAGCATTTTGAACCTGTGCAGTCGGAAGATTATTGGAATGACCCAAATTTTCAGTTGGTCCACGACCCTACTATCCGTATTTCCACACGTCCTGGTCGAATCAAACAACACGTATTCATAATGAGATGGATTGACGGCAAACGCGACCAAGGCAAGAAGCCTAACAACTAGGAGATTCTTCAATATAAGAAAATATGCCAGAGGAGGATTGTTGATAATACTTGTATTTTTTAATTAATACAATTTTTTAACATTATAATTTATTGTGATTATTTAAATTTGTAATACTGCAATTTATATAAATATAATTAATACGTAAAATATAAATTACAACATAAATTTATATAATTTAAATATGTTAAATATAAATTATTACATGAAATATAATTAATATATAAATATAATTTTTAAAAAAAACCGAGTCGCGGTTTTAGTCCGCGACTCGACAAAAAAAAAATTAAAAACGCCGAGTCGCGGTTTGAAACCGCGACTCGGAAAGAAAAATTAAAAAATATCAAGTCGCGGTCTCGAGTCGCGGTTTGAGACCACGACTCGTAATAAAAACGTTAACTTATTTAAAAAAAATATTTTTTCCATAATTTTTTTTTCCAGTAATAAAAAAATAATTGACTCGGGTTTCAACTGTTTCACTTTGAGGTAGACTAATAAGTAGTGCACTCCAGATAAAACAGTCATGTTATGACTCAGACCGAGACACATATAAATACTTTTATTAATATGGGCATTAACTTATTTATTAAATAATTTTTTTTATTATTATAAATAATTACGCTTCTTCAACATATACTCAATATAAAAAATATAAATAAAAAACATTAACAAAAAAATATCGAATCAATATCTTAATTTTTTCAGAGTAAATAGATGGGCAATTACATTAAGATTTATGGGTAAATTTGTAAGTTTAGTCGTGTATATTATGGGCGTAAATTTTTAAGTTTATGTATATTATCAATTCTAATCCCGCAAGTAATGAAATTATGGCAATTTTAGTCCTTCTGACGTAAACTCGTCAGAGCAATTGGGGGTTTTAGGAAAGTTGGAGTATTTTGCAAATTGAAGCATAGGGGAAAATTTTAGACTTTTGTATATAATCACCGATCTTGATTCATTCTATTGTGATAAAGAATGCGAAGGAAGTGTTAATTTTCCAAACTATTAGGACTAATGCCACGAAAGCTGCCACATCCAGAATTGACTTTCAATTGGGGAAAAAAAATCCCAATTTTTCTAAAATTTTCAATTGCTCGGATGAATTTTCAGTTGATCATCTTAGCGAAAGGACTAAAGTTGTCACAAAGTTATAAATTATAGGACCAAAATTGCTACTGCGATCTCAAGAGAATCAAGTGTTGTCGTGTACACTATAATCCATCATCACTAGAGGTAGCTGCTATCTTTAAAATATGAAGATATAGCCTAGTAGTACAAACTGAATTGTATAATAATATAAGGGTTAATTATATTTTGTCATTAGAATTATAATTATTTTTATATTTTGGCATTTAATTTTTTTTATTTTATGTCAACTTATCATCTCAATTTTACGAGGTTTTGCATTTTGCCATTCATAACTATTTTTTCGCAAAGTTTGTTGTCAAAAAGAATCACATGCAGTGTACATGTGATACTTAACAGTTATGTGATGTGATATTTTTCATAAATCCACAGCATGTGATGTTTTTATATCAAAAAAATGATCATATATGGTAAAGTGCAAATTTCACAAAGTTGAGATAGTAACTTGATACAGAAAAAGTGGCAAAATAGTTTTCTAGTCCTATAAAACAAAAACAAAATTTGTTTTGGTACTACAACTATGGCGGGTGTTGCTTTTATAGTCCCAAAAAGTCGCGTGCGCTGTGGTTTTGAGGCTAAAAAGGTATTGTTTAAGACTAACAAGACGTTATAATTTGGGACTATAAAATCCCAAAATCACATTTTCTCTAGGACTAAAAAGACATGATGTTGAATTTTATGAGACTAAAAGTGTCACCTGCCATAGTTGTGGTACCAAAAAAAATGTTACCCTTGCTTTAAGGGACTAAAAAAATATTTGCCCAAACAAAAAAAAAAAAAAATTAGATGTCAAAGTGTAAAAATGAACATAGTCAAATAAAAAGATATAATTTACCCATTATATAATGCACATTTATTAGATTTATGAAATTTATCATTCACCAAAATATTGATAACAGGACGAGATCGACACCCCCTTAGTCTCTTAACATGTAATGTGTACCGCCAATTACTAGTATAGGATTAAATATCATTGGCAGTTGCTAAAAGGTCTGGTCCTGATAAATTTATGCGTTCAATTAAATGGACCCGAACAACCGTTAATGTATCCACATCGGTAGCTTTATTGGTTCATATATCCATATCACTCCCCATATTACTGCTTTTTATCTTGAAAACTCTTCAAATGTTTGTTTGTGTTTTTTTTTTTTTTTTTTTTTGGTTTTTTTAATATCATGCTAAATTAGAGATGAAATTAATCATGTCGGAGAGGGGAGCAAAAAAAATTAAAAAATAAATGTAACTTTGAGGAATCGAGCCTGGGCAACATGTTTTTTTAGTCTTATAAAATAAAGGCATACTTTTTTATTTTTTTTGTACCACAACTATAGCAAGTGATGTTTTTAGTTTCATAAAACTAAAATCACGCCTTTTTAATCTCAAAATATGTGATCTGGAACTATTTCGTCTTAAAATCATGCATTTTTAGTTCAAATGATGGCCTTTTCATCCCAAAACCACAACACACGTAACTTTTTGGAACTAAAAAGACGTAACTGTTATAATTGTAGTATCAAAATAAATTCTACATTTATTTTATGAGACTAAAAAAAATATTTTGCCCTGTTGAACCCCTTTTTCATAAAAATCTGTTTTAGTATTGAAACGAAGTTGGTTATTTAACATCATTGTTATGCTTACTTAATTTAGTTGTTCTTACTGATTAAGCTTTAAGTGGTAAAATTGAGACCTCACTACAAGACTACGTGTCTATCCATGGGCGAATCCAGGTCCTGTCTGGCCCTATCGGCCAACAGGGCTTGCCCCCCCCCCCCCCACCCAACAAAAAAAAAAAAAAAAAAATATATATATATATATATATATATATTCCTACTTTAAATTTTTTTTACTAATTATACTATCATTGTATGCTATATTTAATTTGCAATTATTATTTTATAAATTTAAAACTTACTACAAAGAAATATAATATTAATAACAAATATAAGTGATAATTTTAAAATTGTCACAAAAAAATATATTAAGTGATAATATTTTTATCCAGTGTGAAGAATTGTGCATGAAGTTATCACTGTAGATAATTAGTGATACTTCTATATTGACAACTTAATAACAATAAAATATAATGATATAATTATTTATTATCACAAGATCACTTTTATATATGTTTCCAATTCCCTGTAGTGACAACTTTATACACTATTTTTTGTTATTAATTTATACTAATAATAATAATTATGAAAACAATAATCACTATTGAAAATATAAAATTCATTATTGGGGTAAACCAAAAATTATTATCACTAAATATATATAATTAGTAACATTATGATATCACTCACTTTTTTATGTCGTCAAATTTCTCTCTCTCTATTTTTATGATGACATTTGAAGAATTTAATATTTTATTAAATAAATTAACTAATTAAATTATGATAGAATAAATTATTTTTCTGGCTCCGCCTGTGTCTATCTATCTTTTTCCGGTAGCTTTTTGTTGTTTGTTTCCTTTTGTGCATACTTTAAAATTGAAATATTTATTGACGTTTAATCGGATCTTGATACTTGATTGTACAGATGATTTAACAGACAAACATTTAATCAAATGTTACGGATTGGATTTTCTATTCCAAATTTTTATATATCATGACACGTATAAAATAAATAATATAAGTTATGTATATATTAATTGAAGCAACAAATACAACAAAACTTGGAATAAAAAAATTCAATCTGCAAATAAGTATTGGGATAATGTTGTGAAGTCTGATGTGCGTTAAAATGTGCAGTGCATCGAGTTGGATCAGTCCGGCCCAAGACCGAATTGAACTAATAACAAAATAAGCTCGTTCGGCCTAAAGCCTATTTGGGATCGAGCTGGTCCCAAATATTAATAATACATGGGACCAACCCAACCCACTAGTCCAAGACCCGGACCTAAGCCGAACCTACAAGGCTATTTCTCTTTTCTTATAGTAATATGCAGAATATAATTTTTATTTTATTCTTCAATGTTAACTATTCTAATAGTTTTTTTTATACTTTTGAAACTTTAAAAATATTTATCTTTACTATTCTACTTTTAAGTTTTAACACTTGAATATCATTAATACTATTTATTTATTTAAAAAGTTATTTTTTAATTCATTATCATCTAAGGTTAATATTATAAGCTGGTTAGTCAAATTATTAGTTACGTTCATTGTATAGTCTTAATAATTATTATTTTTAATCATAAATCTTTGTATGATTGAATTTATTATTTCATAATATAATCATAAATTAAATAATTATTTAAAAGATTACCTTTATTTCAATAATAATAATAATAATAATAATAATAATAATATAAACAACCACATTCAGGCTAAATCCAACTCTCGATCGGATCGGATCGATTCATAAATTGAATCTAAATTTAAAATAGACCTAATCAGGGCTCATTTAAAAATCTAAAATCATCGTAGAATCGGGCATAACACAAACAATAATGAATCGATTTTGAGATAAGCTTTTTTAAATTAATTTATGTCAATCCTGAATCGGCCCAGCCCACCGTATACCATGAGATATGCGCATATATATGAAAAGGTAGTTACCGACAAAAACAATGGAGTTGATTTGCTGGAAAAGTTTGTTTGAACAAAATAATAGACATTAGAATGATAAGGGGTGATAATAATAGATGACCGCCACCCGACAACAAATCAACGCTTCATTATCCATCACCTTTTACATAATTGTTGACCTCACTTTCACAAATTTTATTCCAATCAAATTTAATTCCACTCACTTCATTCTCTAATAATTACTACTTTTTTCATTATATCATTTTTTCCAACCCATATGCTAATCATCGAGAAAATTGTAATTATAACGGGTAAGTTTCAATCTACCTATCTGTGTTATGAAAAATAGATAAATAGTTTCCTTATAAAAAATAAAATAGCAATTCACGCCTTCTATATTTTTCAAAATGTAACAATTTGCCTCTCTATGTTTTTAAATTGAAGCAATTTACCTCATTGGGCAGGAAAGTATATTGCTTTATCTTTTAAAACACAAGGTGGTAAATTGTTATTTATTTTTCGTTTGGGGTAGTTTACCTATTTCTAATATTACAGAGGGGTAAATTGTTATTCACCCATTTTAGTTCTATTTGAAATTATGAATCCATTTTTTACACTTTTGTCCTTTAATTTTAAAAAATCTGTACACTTGAGGAAAACAATAGAAATTTGATAAAATAGACAAAAAAAACACATAATAACTTAATTATATACGCTTTTCTGTCCATTTTAGCAAATTTCAATCGTTTTTGTTCTCAATGTGCTAAATTTTTAAAATTACAGGATAAATTATCAGGATGAATTCATTGAGGACTAAAATTGCCCCATACGTCAGGACTAAATTTACAAATTTTTCCGTTAATCACATATAAGAATATTTTTGCATGGCATGCGATATATATTAAAATTTGTTTTTCGTAAATTAAATATGCTGTAGAAATTTTCAAATACTCGTTAATCCTCAACGAAACTTTCCGCTATCAAGTCAATGAGGACTAGCTCAGTTGGCGAAACTGAGGTCCCACGATCTTCGAGGTCATGGGTTCGAACATCATCATTTACGTGGGATGTTGTTTGTTATATAGCAGGAGTTTGTCTACTGCATAGTAGGAGTTGTTGTCTATTGTAATAATAGATATAATTGGGCATTATATAATTATTGTAATAATCTTTGTTTAAATATTAATATCGAAAGAAATAATTACACCTATAATCAATTTATTTTAATTAATAATAGTTTATCGCTCTTACCTAAAAAAAATTCTACTATCAAGAAACATATCATGTTCTCTTTAATTACAATTAATAGAATTCATCATTATAGTAAGTGGTTGGAAGGTCATGATTTCGCGCAATCGAATGTATATCGCTTTATTCCCAATTAGAGCGCGTGTTGAAAATGACAAATAAAAATATAAAAGAACAACAATTGAGTGCGTGAGTGTGAAGTGTAGTACTCGTGTGTAGAAATTCATACAAGAGCAGTGGTACTAAAAGGGATAATTATATTTACACCTCATGTTATATAAATTTATTTATATAAATTACTTTTATTTTTTATATAATTACAGGAATTATTTTTTATAGCAAAAAAATAGGAATAGTTTGTGTAATGATGTTAATTTTTTAGGGTGTATGTGTGTGTAACTTTTCAAAAAAATCAGAAGTAGTTTGTGTAAGTGATAATGATATATATATTAATAGGTATATGTGTAATTATCTAAAAGACATGGGTGATTTGTGTAAACAGGCCATAGATCAAGGGTATAAATATAATTATCTCTACTAATAAACTACTATTACTCGTCCACCGAATTTAATTTAATTAGAAAATAATGAATAATTAATTGATAGGGTAAATTACAACCACCTCCCCTGAAATTTGGCAAAATTACAAATACCTTCTCGTTGTTTAAAAATTATCAATACCCCTCTGATTTTAACGGTAGTCTAACAATTACCTAAATTCATTATGTTTCCATGCATTTTTTATAACAAAATAACCAAAATGCCCCCTGTGGATTAAAAGTTATTAATTTTATTTATTTTTATAACTTTTTTATTTTTTGACAAAGGATAATTTTTAAAAAAAATTTGTCCACCCCATTTAATTTTTTTATAAGTTTTTAATTTTTATAAATAAAATAAAAAATATTGTAAGGGTAAAATTGACAATTTCATACCTCCATCCAAGAATTATATAATTTCATCAAACATCAAGGGGGTATTTGTAACTTTTCAAACAACGAGTGGGTATTTATAATTATGCCAAATTTTAGGGGAGGTCGTTGTAATTTACCCTAATTGATAGTATTTGATACTTCTGTTTTAAATTTTTTAGTCTTGAGGGGGAGGATGAGAAAAGGGGCAGAAGGGTAATTTAGATGGGGGTGAAATGATATTGAAGATTGGAAGTGCAATAATCAGTGAGGGGAATCAAGAATTGAGAAGAAAATGACATTCTGCCTCCAACTTCACTGCACTTTCAATTGTTCCTTTTGAAAAATTCTGGTTTTGGAGAATCATTCAACTTTGAGTGGTCATTTCACTCTATATGTTGTGTGGATTTCATATGGATGGACCCCACTCAGGAACTTGTATATATCATATGATAAATTTTTATTGCATATTTGTTTTTTTTTTTTTTTATGATTAAAAATAGTAGGAAACACATGATCAATACGATAACTGTTTTTATAAATGACTATAAAACTCCCTCAGCCACTACACAAAACGTGAGCTCATTACTACATACCCATCAAAATTCACAATGGGTTCAAGCCAGATGTTATAATCGAGTCGTGGGTTTAATATTATAAGTGAATTCGTATTTAAAAATGTATTTAGGTTTTTAACCTGCCTTAAAAGTAGGGTTGGCAATTTCAACCCGAACCCGGAAAACCCGCCCCGTATGGGGCGGGTTTGGGATGCCATTTTTCGAGTTCGGGGCGGGTCTGGGGCAGCTAAAACCTGCCCCGGCCGGATTCGGGGCGGGTTACGGGTCTTGTCTCGAACCCGCCCCATTGGACCCGGCCCCGGCCCCGGTCCAACCCCACCTCTTTTTTTTTAGTATATTATTAAGATATACAATATATTATAAATAAAAATTATCTTATTATATATATATGAATCCTAAATAATTTTTGCATATACCCAACTATATATAAAAATACCAAAAATTAAAAATTAATTGATAAAAATTTAATAATTTAGATGAACGTATTTTTTGTCTTATCCAATTCATTTTATATTAAAATATTTAAATCTAAACTGATATTATTTCTTAAAAAAATATTAATTTAATGTATTCTTTGTATAATATAATTAGGTCGGGACAGGGCGAAATATTTAGCATGACGAGACAAGGCGGGGGCGGGTTATGAGGCTGGCAAAAAAATAAGACAGGTGAATCTAGGGGACGGGGGCGGGTTATGGGGCTGACAAAAGTTAAATGGGGCGGGCCTGGTACGGGTCCAGGCGGGGCGGGGGCAGGTTATGGGTCTGACAAAAATTAAATGGGGCGGGTCTTGAATCCGGGCGGACCCGTACCAGACCCGCCCCATTGCCATCGCTACTTAAAAGAAAGTAGAGGTGGCTATATCGGCATATTTGCACTGGTTAGACTTATTTAAACGATCGTATCCATATCAATGAATAATAATCATAATAGTGGTAAATTTTCAGACGATGAGATAGTTTGTGATTATATTAAATCCAACGAAAGCTCGTGATAATTTATCATAACAATAAATCTTTTTAGACGGGCCTTAATGAGATAAAATAATGGCCCGGCTCTGGGCTCGATGAGAGCCCATTGGGCCAACTCTATGGTACAGCTAACTGGGCCTATCTCCTCTCCTGTGTAAATCCAGCAATCAATATGTTGAGTTTAAGGCCTGAAAAGAACAGAGAGAAAGCAAATATGAGATTGAACTCTTCTCCATTTTCAGTTCACTAATGGAGATTTGCATTGAAAGAGTTGGAAATAGATGCAAAGAACCACAAGAGAACACTGTTACTTTACAGATTTAACTGGGGGAGATAGCACTTTTCGTCCCGTAATTTAGGGTATTTTCACTTCTGATCCTATTGGTTCAAAAAGTAACACTTTTGGTCTTATGACATATTTTCGTTATATATTTTAATGTAAAATGACATGTGTTTAGCATATGATAGTTAGAGTCTTTACACTTTTGGTCCCATATGTTATAGAATTCTCACTTTTGGCCTCACAACTTTAAACAAATAGCATTTTTCATCCCAAGCACTTAACGGCCACATGGCCTTTTTCATTAAACATCTAATGGGAATGTGTCATCATGGGACTAAAAATGCTACTTTTTTAAAGTTATGGGACTAAAAGTGAGAATCCCATAATCAATGGATCAAAAAGTGAAAAGATCCTAAGTTACGGAATGAAAATGATTTCTCAGATTTAGCTATAGTTTGACTAACTAATAGTGTGGGAGAATACCTTTAAAAGCCGGCTTCATCCTCAAGTGTGTTGTTTGATTTATGGTAGCACCACAGGTTCAATCATCCATATGTCTCTAGCATACTGATGGATCGTCCGGTCGCTGCTGAACTTGAAAGAACCGGCCGTGTTTAGGATCGACATCTTGGTCCAGTTCTGCATCGAATATCGACACGACATGTTAAAACATGCATTCAATGAAAAACATACTTATCATGAGGATAAAAGAGTCATCACCCTCTGATCCCTGTATGCCTCGTCGACTTTGTCTTGGCACTCTATGTAACTGGGGAAGTCCTTGCCAACGAGGAAATAATCAGCTCGGCCGTAGCCCTCGTTTCCTTCCAAGGATCCCATCAGCTCTTCATAGTTGTAAGGTCCGAGCACGCCGGTTCTTACGAATGCTTTGACTTCTTCAAACCTAGGATCTGGCACAAACTGCAGACCAGATAGAATAGTTGAGTAGACTGAGGTAGATGTAATAAGATTATTGGGCTGAGCTGCAATTTTACCTTTCCCTCAGCTCTTTCTTTGCGAAGGCCAGCAATTTCATCAGCACGAGCGCCAAAGAGGAAGAAGTTGTTTTCTCCGACTTCTTCTCTGATTTCAACATTGGCTCCGTCTAACGTTCCTATAAGAATGCAGCCGTTCATTGAAAATTTCATGTTGCTTGTCCCACTAGCCTCCATTCCGGCAGTGCTGTTCCAGTGAGAGAAAGAGACGTTACACGAACTTACCTCATTATCAGATGATTTTTCCATACTTGCTCAAATGCTATAGCCTGATTCAATAGAGTAACATAGAAAGGATGCATGGTTGAAGTACCTGATATGTTGAGACAGCTCACTCCCAGGAATAAGAACTTCTGCTACACTGACATTATAGTCCGGGACGAAGACGACCTGAGAACACCAAATACGCCACGTTTTGTGGTCGTTTTTTATGTTTCTGAAGCTAAGATTGGAGGAAAAGATGGTAATAAGACATATAATATATTATCACACTTATGTCCTCTGAAACATTCTCAAAATTACCTTCAAAAGGTCGCTGATCTCAGGATCGTGATTTATTGTAGCACCAACATCAGTAATAAATTTTACTATTCTCTTAGCTTGGACATATGTAGCAAATGCTTTTCCTCCAAATATGCAGACTCTAGGAACAAACTTTGCTTTTCTCTCCTCAGCGCTCATTTCTTTCATCTTCTTGTAGCGATATATGATTCCCATGATATTCAGCAGCTGTCGCTTGTATTCGTGGATGCGCTTTATCTAAAAGCACCTTAAATGGTATCAGTTTGAGAATGTCCAAGATATGACATTTGTTGTTATATCAGAAAGTTCATGCTGAACAGATAGCATTCAATGTCCTAATTTAAATGAACATAAGTTAGACGAATAGTGAGGCACCTGAACGTCGAACATTGCATCTGGGCTGACAACATATCCGGTTTTCTCTTTTAGAAAAGAGACTATTTTCTTCTTATTGTTCATCTTCGCCTCCCTCCATTCGGACTGGAGTTCTTCGTTATCAGCAAACTGAAAGCAATTTTCAGGAAATGAATTGTTATTAACTCAAATCCAGTCTAGTGCTACATTTACAGTATAGGTGGAAAAGATTTAACAAGAAATTGGATTTGAACATATACCTTGCGCAGCTCAGCTAACTTTTCAGTGTTTATCAACCAGTCTTCGGACCCTGTCCACTTGGTTATGATACCACTGAGCTCTGGATTACAAAATCCAATCCATCTTCTAGGTGTCACGCCGTTAGTCTTATTCTGAAACTTCTCAGGCCACAACTATCAGCAAGTGGAAGAAACGTAAGTCAGTTGCACGACAGCCCATGATCTAGCGAGCAAAAGAATCTGTGACTCCAAAGAATTCATTATGTTACCTTGTAAAATTCATTGAAAACTTCTTTCTTAACAATATCACTGTGAATTTCCGCAACTCCATTCACAGCATGTCCGGCAACAACACATAAATTAGCCATGCGGACTAACTGCGGTTGGTTTGGGTCAGGTTCAAATATCGACTTTACTTTCTTCTCAGGATCCTCTGCCTTAGGCACTTTAGCTTCCTTATCTTCTTCACTAGGTTTCTCAGCTTCTTCCTTATTGGCAGGTTTTGTCACTTCATCAGATTCAGCATCTTCTTCTTCTTCTTCTTCTTCTACTTCAACAGCATTGTCGATTAGGCTTTCCTGTGACTTGACAAGTGAATCTAGGACAGCAGAAGGTAGTTCAATATTATCCAAAATCCTCATTTGCTTCAGCTTTTCCTTCAGCAGCTCCAGGTCCTCAGTTCCGTGTTCTTGAATGATAGTATTAATAAGCTGCATAGAGAAGCATACACGTTCAACATGAAAGTTATGTATCCTGATCAGAATCAACTATAGAGAAAAACAATACAAGTAAATAAGTAATAAAATACACACTATGTAATCCCTGTAGCTGACATATATAAGCACAAAAAGCTGGTTTTTCCGTTGAGTAAATGCAAGAAAAAGTTACCTCTTCATCGATCATTCTTATGATTTCAACATGTCGAGGAAGAAGTTCTTGGAGAAGACTCAAACTCCATTTCTCCAAAGCCTCAGGTAGAACAGTATGGTTAGTGTAAGCCACAGTTCTGGTGGAGCATTGGTACAATATCTTAGAAATATGCATTACCAAGTAATCCCGAGATAACAAGAACATTAACCGTTAATTGGAAATTTACATGCAACCCATACGGGGAAAGAACAAAGCGAAGTACCTTTGAGTGATACCCCATGCTTCCTTCCAGCTCAGACCCTTCACATCTATTAATATCCGTATCAGTTCAGGTATACACAGAGTTGGATGGGTATCATTCATTTGTACAGCAACCTTTTCTGGGAATTTCTCCCAATTCACTGAATCCCCTGATCTCCTCTCAAATCTTGCTATAATATCCTGGAGGGAAGCTGAGCATAGTGTGTATTGCTGCTTCAGTCTAAGTGACTTCCCTTCGTATGATTCATCCCCAGGGTATAAAATGTAGCAAATCTGATCCGAAATTAAAGTGAAATAAGTTAAAGAAAACAAACAGAAGGAAAAAAAAAACTTGAATTATATTGGATCTGATGCATACCTTTTCAGCCCTTTTCATGGCTTCATATGCTTTTGCATGCTCTCCAGCGTTGAAAGCATGTAAGTCTAAAACGTCTGCAGCAACTTTTGTCGACCAAAGCCGGAGGTTGATGGTTGTTTTAGTTTTATATCCTGGTATTGGGACATCATAAGCAACAGCAATGATGTCTTCGCCTCCGACCCATTGTTTCCTTCCGTCTGAACCTTCAACGACTTTTCCATAAAACTTAACAGGATAGGATATATCATTTCGTACTATTTCCCAGGGATTTCCCATCTGGTCCAAGAATTCAAGTAGTTGTCATGTCAATAATATGAAAACACGTGCACAGGCTCTTTTGTCTTGGTGTAGCCCTCAATAAAATAAAGAATGAACTGCTGCACTCAAGGGACTATGATTTTCAGCACAACAATTTACATGAATAAAAGAAACATCGTCAAGCCATACCTCAAGCCAATTTTCAGCAACTTCCTCTTGACCATCTTTTGTAATAAGTTGCTTGAATAGACCGTATCTGTATCTCAGTCCATAACCCCATGCCGGGTAATTAAGTGTTGCCATGGAGTCTAAAAAGCAAGAAGCAAGCCTCCCTAATCCTCCATTTCCCAGCGCTGCATCAGGTTCCTGCAATAATCATCAACCAAAGTCGGTATCTTTTTAACTACAACCAAGCAAACTTTCTATGTAAGTGAAGCAAGGAACTAACGGCATTAATGAAAACGATGAGACATTCATATTCAAACAGTTGGAAGCAGAAGATGCAGTTTTGTCGAATCAAGAAATTGCCTGTCTCCTACCTGTCCGGCTACATCTTCCAAGTTGTGCCCCAGCTTTTTCAGTGCCTCAGCATAAGCCCCTGTGAGCTCCAAATTACCAATTGCGTTCAACAAAGCTCTACCCTGTCCGCACAGTACCCATAAATTGAACCATAGACCATTAAACAAAAAAGGCTAATTCAATGGAGAGATCATAGCGAACCTGAAGATATTCCATGGAGAGATAGTATGCCTGTTTTACGTTCATCTTTTCATAGTAATCATAAGTCGTGTTCCAATTTATAATAAGCATATCACGAACACTCTCAGCCGTGGCATAATATGCTTTAGGCAGCTCAAACAGCTCAGGAGAGAACAATGGTGTGAATTCGGCATGATACTTTATACTTGATGCAATTGATGCAGAATCTGGCCTCAGAGCATCTAATGTAACTCCTAGAACAAAATACAAGACTTCACTACTTTTTTCACAGTCAATGTTTATTGTACTATACAGACAATATATGGGCTCATGGGCTAGTTTGAAACATGGTAGTTCATCAAAGAGAGACACTCTCTCTCTCTCGCGCGCACACACACACACACATCTCTCTCTCTCTCTCTCTTCTCTCTCTCTTCTCTCCTCTCTCTCTCTCTCTCTCTCTCTCTCTCTCTCTCTCTCTCTCTCACACACACACACACACACACACACACACACACATATATAACAGAAATCTAAAATGCAAGTGAACGTACAATGTATGAGATGCACACAACTACAAGTACACCACTCACCCAAAACAACAAGAGCAGAATAACAGAAAATCTTACCATATTCCAACAGCTAAAAAAGCATCAAAAGTAAGTGGCAAAATGCAAAAGTTCTTCAAGTTAAGATTTTGAACCTTTTTTCCCTTGTTCAAGAGCAGGAGGGTCCTCCAGCTTCTTTGTCTGTTTCCTACTAGCCACATTCTTGACCAGGAAGCGCCTGCCAGAATCAGAATGAACAGAGGGCGAGGGCTTCTTGAACGAGAACTGCCATCTGCAGATCTTGTTACCGCTGCAACCAGATAACAGAGCAATACCCGAAACTGAACTTGAATGTGAAATCCACAATGCTGAAGCTTCCATACTCTTTCTCAATTACTCAAACTTCACACACACACACACACACAGCACAATACAACCTTCTCTATATTGATTGTGTGTGTGTGTGTGTTCTTTCCCTTGTTTTGGGAGGTGGGGGGGGTGGGGTGGGGTGGGATGGGGTGATCAAGATTGAAGAAAGTTGATGAAGGTTGCAAAAGCACGAGGGGAAATGCTGTTCGTTGTTTTCCCACCACTATCCTATTGCACTGCTAAGATATTTTTCTGCATTTTGGTAATATCTGCCCACCAACTACTCCACTTCATTACAATTTTTTTTTTTTAAAAAAAAAAAAAGATGAGTTGTTTATGTTGTGATGGATTTTAAGTATAATTTTATCGAGTTAAATTTATTTTGATCCCATGTGATATGAAAAAATATCAAAAAAAAATTATGAAAATGTAAATATCAAAAAGTACTCTTATGTTATGAACAATGACTCATACAACTCCCTAGTCAACCTGGTCTCATGGATTTTTTTGAATATTTTTTCATATCACAGAAGGTGTAATTGATACTTTATTTTTCTAAAAAAAAATTAAAAATATTCTAATATCACAGAGGAGGTCCTTGGATTTTTTCTTAATTTTATCTGTGTGATTTTTCTTTTGTCCCCTTTTTTTATTTTCGAAAATTCGATAATGCTATTTGTATCATTTGAGGTATTTAAATTTAAAAACTGATAAAAAGTTAATTACTTCAAATCAAACAATAAACTACTGTACCATATAAATAAATCCACGTTCATGGTGTTGGAACACATGACCTCGTGATTCTGATGTCTGAATTTTATCATTTGAGTAAGATCTCATTTACAATTTTATTTGAGATAAATTATAATGAGCTATTTTGAGATTTGATACAATTGTAAATATCTCCTCGTAATTTGAAAAATTACCAATAACCTTTAATGTTTGGCGAAATTGTATAAAGGAGGCTAAATTCGTCAATTTTGTCCTTACTGTATTTTTTTATTTAAAAATTAAAGAAAAAGGACTAGATGATGGAAAAGTTTGAAAATTGTAAAAAAGAAATTGTCCACTTAATGTGTATATAAAAAAATTCAAAAATAAGTAAAAGTATAATTCATAATATATAAAGGTATTTTAATTAATTCATTACAAAAAATATATGGTAATCTAACAAATTGAATTAGTTGTTGACGATAGTTAAAATCAAAAGAGTGTTGATAATGTTTCAAACTATAAAATAAATATTCATAATTTATGTCAAACCTCCTTAGACGATGGTTGTGAATTACCTTTTTATTTGTTTCACATGATCATGGTGAGGAAATGTCACTTACCAAATTGTGGTCCATGTCAAATTTATTCACCTAAAATAGTAAAATATTCTTGAATGGAAAAGTGTATAATTAAGTAATAGGCTTAATTGCATTTATTAAGGGTAGCAAATTAATGACTTTCGTTAAAGGGGTAGCAAATAATACCCATAATTAAATTTTGTTTTTTTACAATTGAAGGACTCCGGCAATCGAATTTTTCAAAGTGGCCGGAATTTGTTTATATTTGGACCGAAATTAGGATTTTATTTTGGGGGTTTTACTGACTGAATATATATATATATATATATTTTAGGTGCAACTTAAGCTCTTACATGGAAAAAAAGTGAAATTATATAAAATTAATTTAAAATTTTGTATTATGTGTATAATTATAAAAATAAAATTATTATTTTATATAATAAAGTAAAAAAAATTAACAACCTAGCCCCTCCCCCCCCCCCCCCCCCCCGGCCACCACCCACTTGATCCCTCCCCCCCCGCCCTCGACGGCATCGTCGGCCTCAGCACAAGGGGGCTCTAGCGTCGTCGGCCCCAGGAGAGGGGAGGCGACGCGGTGTCGTCCCCAATTTGGGCAACGTCGCCTTGCCCAGCGTGTAATTGGGCGGCTGCCGCCCAAATTCTGGGTGACAACGTATGTTGGGCGACGTCGACGTCGCCAGGTGCCTCGCCCCCCTCCGGGGCGGCGGAGTGGAGGCAACGTGGTGGCGCGGGTAAGGGCAGGGGGGGGGGGGGGGGGAGGGGCGCGCTCACTTTTTTTTATTTAAATTAATATTTTTCATTTTTATGTTTTTTTATAATATTATAATCTATTTTTTTATAATTTTATGTATATATATATTTTAAAATTTGTGACATATTTTAAAATGTGTAAAATTATGTATATACATTCAGAGATATCATGTCACGATAGCTAGTATATATAATATAAATAAATTTTATTTTTATGCAATTTGACATTTTTTTCAGGTAGAGGAGAAATAAAAAAAATGTCCAGTTAATAAAAAAATTTAACTAAAAAATTATTTTTTTTTCACATCATTGCTTATATGGTAGGGTTTTTTTTTCTATTTAAATGCTTAGGTGTCAGTTGATTTTTTTTAAAAAAAAAAATCCAATCAGCAAAAGCCCCAAAACAAAATCCCTAATTTTTTTTTTTTACAACTTAGCCATGTCAGCAAAACTCCTAAAACAAAATCCTAATTTCGGTCCAAGTAGGCAAAATCCGACCACTTTGAAAAATTCGGTGGCCGAAGTCCTTCAATTGCAAAAAAAAAAAATTAATTCTAGGGTATTATTTGCTACCCCTTTAACTAGAGTCATTGATTTACCCCCCCCCCCCCCCCCCCCCGCGGATATACGGACAGTAAATGCAATTAAGCCTAAGTAATATGTTGTGGGAAAACTCTTATTCGAATCAGGATTAGTAGAATCAAACAAATTACAGAATAAGTGTAATAAATTTGTTATGTGAATTGTCGCTTTTCTTGAATCATATACCAATCACATAATAAATATATTATACTTATCGTATAATTAATTTAAATTTAATCAAATTAAGTTCGAATTAGAATTTTTGGTTGTTGTGTACATAGAGGGGAAGAGATTCCAAGAGCACATATCATGCTTAGATATTTGTGGAGAAAACAATATAGCAATACAAACAAGAAAAATACAAAAATAGTGGGACTCAAAATTAATTATCAACAACTTTTTTTTCTTGTTCTTGTTTCTGCATTCTAGTGTCAATTATTAGGACAACTTGGGTATGTAACATCACTAACTTCATATCAAAACTGGAAATTTTACCTTTGTTTTGTACTAATATAAAACAAAAAAAAAAAGTTTTTTTCAATTTATGACATCGTGACATTAATATTTTTGTTTTGTCGATAATATATCTAAGTTAATTTTTTATTCTTTATTTATTTTTTTTGTAAAATGTGTTGTGTTGATTTATTTCTTTTTATTGATAATATATTTTGATGCCCCCTAAATTTTTCATGGACTAAGTCCACTAGCAAGGCAGATCAGCCCAACTGGCCCATCACTGCTATTTTACTGAATTGACAGATTTAAGAAATAAATCCATTCCAGCCGGACATGTCATCATATAGCTGGACGAACACATCATAAAACTTACCAACACATTAAGACACATCATTCAAAAAATCGATGGAAAATGAGTTGGGAATCAACAAGTAATCAATTCTCAAATTTTTAGGCAGACATTGCAAGACTTAGTCCACTTGACGTACCTCAGACAATTTTTTTCCAAATTATAAATAGTTTGTTTTGGATGATAGCCAACTCAAATTGCTTTCCAACGTCGTATGGCACTCTGCAACAACCCCCATATACTTCTCTGTACATGCCTATAAATAAAGATTTGTGCAGTCATTTGGTAACATTATTTTTCATTTAAAACTAACTTATTCTCTCCATTTCCTATTAGATTTTGGGCTGCTTTAAGTTTATATTTTGCACTCCACACAAATATTTATCATTCTCATATCATATTTCACCATTATTCTCACTTTAATTAAAGTTTTTCTTCTTATTTCTTCTTTAAATCTCTACTAATTTAACTATTGGAGTGCTAACCTCTATTTTGCAGAGTTAGTCCTTGAAAATTTTAAAATTTCATAAAAAATCTTTGAGTCTTATGATGTGGCCAAAAGTTTAGTACGCGTCATATTTTAAAATATAAAATATTATTATATAAATACAGTAATGATATATTACGAAGGCTAGTAATTATAAATTCGAAGGAAATAGTATGTGTTTGGTTTCGTATGTTCTAAATTTGTAAACTGAGAGTAGAGGAAGGCCCATTATGTACTATTAAATGGTCCATAATTTGATAGAGCCCAATATGGATTACGCCCAGTTCAATGACAGTGAGGAAGCCCAAATGTAGGCCCGGCCCAATAAGGAGTGAGAGCGAAAGACACTCAACGGCTAACGGCCAAGAAGGCTCCCGCCTGGTTCTCCGCCGCGCCTCTCATCTTTTCTTCGCTATTTTTCAGAGCACAGAAACCAAAATGCCGATGGTTATTTTGCTCTCTTTGCTTTGTGGGAGAGGAATTTTCTGCTTTTTATTTTTATTTTTCTGTTTCCTCTCCTGCATTTCTCATAAACGGATTCTCTTATTTCTCTGCCAGCCATTGATTGAAAACACTCGGACCCTTTTAATAGTTCAGTCCATCAGGTAATATTCCGTAGATTTTGGGGTTGAATCAGTTCATTTTTTTTTCTGTTTGGGGTTGTTGGATGAAACCCTTTGGTTTGTTTTCTTGATTTCTTGGCTGATGTTCTTGAAGTAGTTGTATGTGGTTTATAGATAGAAAGTTTCGATGCAAGATTGTTTCTTTTAGTTCATTAACATATTCTTGATATCATTTATAGCCATTGCCATCAAGAATTGCCACATTTTGAGTTTTTGTCCGATTCTTGGGGGATAGGTGTGTGAGAAGGCTGTTGGTTTTGAGTTAGTAGATTGCAGAGATCAATTGGCTGGAAAGATGTTCGGGTTTAGGAAATCACCTGCAGAGCAACCTGAAGATGACAAGAAGAATACCGCTGCTCCTGCACGAAGAGCTTCCTCCGAACCATCACTTGCTTTGCCAGATGATCCCGAAGATTATTTTGGAAAAGCCCCCAAGAACAAGCAGAAGAAGGACTTCGACAGCATGTCCCAGCAAGAATTGGAGGGCTATGCTGTCAATCAGGCTGAAGAGACGACGAAATCTGTGAACAAATGTTTGAAGATTGCTGAGGATATTAGACAGGATGCTACTAGGACCCTTGACACGCTGCATGAGCAGGGCGAGCAGATCCACCGGACACATGTGATGGCTGCCAATATGGACAAAGATTTGAGCAAGGTACGGTCACTTATTTATTGATCTCTTTGTTTCAGAATGTTGTCATGGAATTGAGGAGTATTATGTTGATGGCATGTTATCTTAACTTTGATGCCTTTGTATAGTTTCAAGTGTTGATTATAAGTTTTTCTTTCAGGGTGAGAAATTGTTGAACAATCTTGGGGAATGTTTTCAATGCCTTGGAAGCCAAAGAAGACGAAGACCATCACAGGCCCGCAAACGTCAAAAGGTTTATATATAGTCCCTGGCTGTTAACTCGATGCATGTCCATTGATGTGATCAATATTGCACTCAACAGTATAGAATAAGTACACCTACTAAATAAGGTTATGATGATCTGCACGTCATGATCAATTTCACATTATCGTTCCACAGATGATAATGATAGGGGAAAACGAGGCACTGCAGAGGAACGAGAAAAGTTAGGCTTAAGTAACAAAGGAAAGGGCTCCCGTACGCCTCCTCCAGAACCAACTAATGCTTTGCAGAAAATTGATGTACGTTTTCGTTATATGAAATGCTACGAGTAAAGTGGTTGGAAGCTATGAATATATGAATCTGTTTTACTTCATTTGCTTTGGCATTGATCTGTTTATTAGGTGGAGAAATCAAAACAGGATGACGGGCTAAACGACCTTAGCGATATATTGGGTGAACTGAAGGGCATGGCTGTTGACATGGGAAGTGAGCTAGACAGGTTATATCATCTCTCATGTTATTTTTCTAGTCAGAGTTCGCTTGCTTTCTTAATTCCGTGTAACCATGCATATAGTAACAGAAAAAAGCTGTGTCTGCATTATAACAGGCAAAACAAGGCCCTTGATGATCTTCAAGAAGATGTCGACGAACTAAACAGTCGTGTTAAGGGTGCCAATCGACGTGCACAGAAGTTGATTGAAAAGTGAAATTCTAGCTCGGGATGTAGAAACCTGAATAGCTCACCAACAATCCAGCCGTTTGTTTCGTTTCCGGTTGAAACTGATCACCGATGAATGTTTGCAGTCATTTTCTTGAGAAAATAGTTAAGTCAAGTATGTTGTAATTTACACCTTTTGATGTTTGCTTTCAGTAGAAGAACTTACTTCTGTTTATGTTGTATTGACTAGCATTATTAATGTTTGTTTCTGCTAATGTTTATCTTTGCAACTTTTCCAAGTTTAGTTTAGTTGTTTGGTTTCATTTTCATCTTCAGTTTTTGAACTGTGATCAGAGTGAAAACGTGTTTGTTTATACATATAAGATTTTTTTCATTCATTCATTCATTTTATAAACGAATATTTTATTTGTTCCATAATGCTTTAAGATCACATTAGTAACAATTCTAAAAACCATCTCTGTCATTTAAAATAAAATATAAAATTATTATTTTAATCGAATAAAAAAATACATTGAATTGACTAATATATAAAACACAGTCTCATCAACTAATTCAAATATACTCTCATTCTCACGTTAAAATCTATACAAAGTAGATATGACAAACTAATCATTGTGCAGCAATGACTAACAAATACTCTCAGGACAATAAGTTGGATATACAGAGTTATATGGCTATATGGCTTTTACACTGCAGGTTGACAAAATCCCATATACAGCAGACTTGAAAGAACAAACCTCGTTCATTCATAAAAACAGATTTACAGAACAGAGATTCTTACAATTCTCAAGAATTCATGTTTCTTCGCTCTTGACAGCAGTCCATTGTGCCTCCGAGGCAGCACTCCTTCGAGAGCGTGAAATAAAACCTAAAACATACCCAACAAATGCTCCTAGAACAAGTATACTGGCAATCATAACGTACCATGAAAGTTTCGAGTTCAACTTGCCCATTACAGCAATACCATCAGCATTACTACCATCGGCACTAGCAGCATGACCGTTGAGGACTTGTCCTGAAGCCATTATCTCCACCACATCATGTACCTCTCCATCATGGTTTCCTATATATGATAATGTAAGTTTCTCTTTATTGGCGTTGAGCCTGACGTACCCAAACTCACCAGCTCGATACATTGATCGAATGGGTTGGGGGAAAACAGGATCGGTCAGATGGTCTGGCCTTGGTTGCCAGATGGGTTGCCAATCTTGGCCGGCCATACCAATCACCAAATGGACGGGGAATGCCTTCCACTCTTCCCCATTTGCGCCCAAGCTTCCACAAGTGTAGTTATTAAGAGGGCAAAAGCGCTCGTACCTATGTACATGACCCCACAATGCCAAAGTCACCTTGTTCTTCACAAAAAGATGTTCCAGGTGCTCCTGCAACCTCTCTTTAAAGGGGAGATCTCTTGTTTCATAGCTGGTTGTGTACATTGGCCTGTGACCTTGGACAACCACGTAAGGAGTTTTGTTTCTATCCACCGATTCCAGGTCGTTTTTCAAGAACTCATATTGTTTACTCCCTGAAAGGAAGTCAGTTTCTGTAGAGAAGTAAACAAAATGAACTACCCCCAGATCAAACGAGTAATAAAGATTTCTCGTAGCAGGGGCTCTTGTTCCTGTAGGCTCTGAGGAATTTCCAGGCATGTTGAATCTAAGACTGTACGGCACTCCACACTCTCCGCCCCCATCTGTACCATAAACAGAGTAAGCCCACTCAGGCCTCCATGGCTGCAACGGCCAATCATATTCGTGATTACCAATGCATACATGGTATGGGACTTTGGATGCAACTGGTTCAATCTGGTTGAAAAAGTTATCCCATAACCAAGAATAGCCTCTGGCATAGCTTATGTCTCCAATATGGGAGATCAAAGCAGGCTTGTTGCCAATAGCTTCAATATCTCTCTTTATCCACTTGACAGTCGAGATGCTTTCTTTCTGCGTGCGCACAAAAGTTGAGTAGGGTGTGGCAGTCCCCATGTCTCCAAATAAGAAAGCTATTGTTTCACTTGAGTCTTTAATTGGTGACACAAAGCTGTAAGCTGTGCTCCAACCCCCTGAATCACTACCAACCTGCCATAATTAATTGAAAATATGGTTATTCTCATGTTTCAACTCATATCGACTAAAATAACACTGGACTAAAGACGACAGGTCGATTTTCTGAAGATAAAATATACAACCGAAAGCATACAGAATAAGAAAAAGCGCATCTCTCCAAATCAGGACTAAAGAGGATAAACACGACACTCGAGATGAAGTAAAAACATAATCATTTCTCACTTGGCAATAGAGAATAGATTGAACCATGAGAAGCTGACAGAACCGAGAACATTCATCTCCTTCCTCTTTAGTTCATCATACGGATAACAAAAACCTACGACATAGACTATGAAAATTTCTGCACCTAAACATGAAACATCTCTGCTACCTAAAAACCAACTGATAGAAGGCTCGGCCATCGACGGACACATTAAGAGAAGCAACAACTACCACTTAAGGTTGTCAAGAAACCCGAAAGACTCATATCAGAATGCATAGAATTTGATCACAAATTGATTAGTCCAAGAAATCTGCAGGAACTCAAGAGAAATATCTCATAATTCAGTCCACCTAGTGCCGATTCCTAGTGCAGCATAATTTCTTTCATAAAGGAACAAAACATCTACTAATCACAGGAGACAAAATCTGTTTTCTGCCTAATCAGATAACATAAACTGAAAAGAACCAAACGGTAATAACCCGAAAAACATAAACTACAAAAGTCATTGAAATATTACTAAAAAGAACAATTACCTGATAATAATACCGCTTCCCATCCTCCAAACCAACCATGATCCCATCATGTATAAAACCCGGATCCCTCCACCCAACGCTCTCGTTCGCCGGCGCATCGCACATATCCTCCCTCTCATACCTCGACACCCGGGTATCCACAACCTTACCCATTTTGTTCCGGGTCAACCCATATCTCACAAAACTCTCTTTCCCATCATGGGTCACGAACATGACCCGCATCTCCCCCGCCTGACCCGTCAGTGCCAAGTGAACCTGCTCGGGGCCCCGGCCCGGTTCAAACACGACAGTTTCCGACTCCGCCAACAAGTGCTTTGTCCGGGGCAAGGGATTATGATCATGGTCTTGCTTTTTCGGGTTGATTTCGGACTCCGTCCAGTGGAAGATCCGGAACTGGTAATCCGATCGCAGGTTGATCAAAGGGATTGTGATTGAACCCGACCCAGATTTCCATTCCGGCGACTTTGAAAGGAACACGTAACCGATGAAATCCGGGTGCGAGGAGTTTGCCGGTGAGTAAATCCCGAGCCAATCCAGCTGCGACGGGGACTCGACCCCAGACCACCGGATGGTGATGGGGTCGCCCGATTTGGGAATGGATCTGGAGCTGAGCGAAATGGAGACCTGCGATGAGGAGGAGAACTGAACAAGGAGCAGACAGAGAATCCACAGAACGGGTATAAGCTTTAATGGGATCATGATTTCTTGAATCTTGATCAAGAACTTAACAAGATTTTCAGAGATTAGAGCTGAAAATCTTGGTGGGTGTTTGCAGCTCAATAGCACAAGAGTATAAGTAAAGAATTCTCAAGAATCAAGATCCTATTTTTAGAGGACTTACGTGCCTCAATATTTTAATTTACAGTTACATATATTTATAAAGTTGAGTAAATTTAAATTGAATATATATATATATATATATATATATAATAAATAGAAATTTTAAATTATTTTAAATAAATAAAGTGTCGCTATTAAATCACCTAATCATTCTAATTAAATTTAGAGAGACCATAGTTCTTTATATGTTGCTTTGTGAATCACCTGATCACCAAGATTGTTATTTACGATTTATTTTTTCATAAGTGAAATGGAAAAATAAGAATTATTAAATAATTATAAACTTTGTTATATTTAGAGAGTGCGAAAATTTCTAGTTTTAGAAAATTAATTTTTATAAAAAAAATAAAAATTATAGTAGAATGAAAAGAGATACTATTTGTAAAAAAAAAAAAAAAAAAAAAAGCTAAATTGGGTATTTTTGCTTAATATTGCACTTGTCTATTTTAATAATAACTACTTTTCTTAAAAAATAATAAATTCATTTCTATTAGTATGTTTTGTATTTAATTTTGACAAAATATTTTTTGTTTACATTATTAAATATTAAATGACGAGAGAAAAATTGAATGTTTAACTCAAAAATGCTTTCATTAAGTAATAGAAGTACAATCACAATAAATAAACTTGTTTGCAATATATATATATACATTAATTGATCAAAGAAATTTAATTTATATCTTTCTTCGATATATGAATAATATTATATAATATACCAAACAAAATAAAAAATGAATACTAACTATGTGAAATGTAAATTTTATTAGTTTAAAGTTATTCAAATTGTTTATAAAATTCAATATCAATGTTAGACGTGCAATTTTAAAAATAAATAAATAAAATAAATTTGAATTAAGATTACTAAAATGAGGATAAAATAGTTCAAAAAAAATTATTTACAAACAAATCAAAACAGCTAAAAACATTCCTTAATTGCTCCTAGCTTTTGGCTCAGAACTAATCTTTTATAGCAGTCTCGACGACAAAATCTGACATATTAAATATTTCTAAAGTACTTTTTAAAATAAAAAACTAAAACACAATTTTTTAAAATTCCCGCAAACATTCCCTTAACAAACTTTTATTTGCAAATTCTATGTAAGTGCCAACAATTCCATTAAAGAAAATAATTTAAATTTGCTAGTAATAAAAGGTGTAAATAATTAGGGCACATCTAGTTTGAGTTATTAATTGAGATATTAATTTAATTACCTTCAATATTTCATTTATTTTATTTCGAATTAGCCCGATATTACTAATTAAAACTCGCTACTGTAATTGATGACAACTAAATTATAAATTTAAAATTATTTATACCACTTAAATTTTATCTATAGAAGGTCTTATAGTATGGTTGGTGGGGGTAATGTGATGATCAATATTTATGGCATATTCCTTTGGATATTTCCCCTTGATAGATAATGGCTTTTCTCCTATCCATTCATGGCTATCAATAGCTGAAAAAAACTAATAGGTCAAAAATGTTATCTACGAAATGGGCTTCGGCCCATTTACCTTAAAGGAGGCCCATCAGAAATGAAAGCAGAAGTTGACCATTGGATTCAAAAAATAAGTGTTTGGGCTTTGATTTTGGAAGCCCAAATATGAGGCCCTTTCCTTTTATTTTTCTTATTCTTTTTCTCCTCCACAACAAAATAAAACAAGGTCTATATTACCTTTTAAGGGGTAAATTACATTGAGTTTTAATGAAATTTGATACAATTACTTTACCTTTTTGTTATTTGAAAAATTATCAACATCTGCTTCAATATTTGACATAATTGTATAATATTTGCACTGTAACTTGAAAATATCAACTTTACTTCTGAAGAAATTTTAAGAAAACAGTTAAAAAAAAGTATTATGTCGTGCAATGTTCCATTTGCCCCACTGTATTTATCCTTGTATGTTTTAAAAAAAGGCATTTTAGTCCATAAATTATTTTAAAAAATATGTAAAATTACACTTCAGAGTTTAAAAGAGTATGTTGAGCAGTTTCAATATAAAATCTTGATTACAACCTAACAGGAAGATACAAGATGGGCCATTGTTGTACGTATGTTAATTTTAGGGGTATTGATAATTTTATAAATAATAATAAAAAAATATTTTATAATCATATTAAAGTCAAATCTCGTTGTTAGTTTCCTATCTCTTCTTTTTATCTCATTTTAGTCCTTTTATATTTCAAATATACTTTAGCAGTCCCTCATCTTTTAAATTATCCCATTAAGGTCCTTGACTATAAGATTTAACTGAATCTAAATTATAAAAAGATAGAATATCCATTAAAAAGGGGTACAATAAGAAAATGCCAAATTCCTATAAAGATACATATGGCAACGCAAGAACTTGTGAAGAAAAAAGATAGATTGCCAAAGGCATGTCGAAAGAGTACATGATGATGTTAAATATATAAGAAAATTTGTCAGCATTAGTGACAAATTGATGTTGTTTTTTAAATGCAAAAAAAATTATAATATATGGTGTGATATCGCTATAATAATATTTGAAATTTATCTTTTTGCAAGTGATTTTATGTTTAATTTAGTGGAGAATCGCAATGACATTTATTTTATGCATGGGCTTGAATTTTTTTTATTTTTTTTTATAACCAAATAAAATTATAATACATTAAGTAAATATTTTATGGAAGAATAATATAAAATTTTGGCAATTTCCAATTTTACCCCTTTTCAATGGAATATTTCATCCATTATAATGTAGATTCTGTATATCTAACAATCAAGGACTTTAATAAGATAAATTTAAAAGACAGGAGATTATTAAAATCCATTTAAAAGATAAGGAATTAAATAAAACAAAAAGAAGAGATGAGGGGTAAGAGTGAGGTGGAGAAATTGCATGGTTCAAGGTCAAAAGGAGGGGCCAAATGGTCCTAAACCACACATACACTGGTGGGTTTTATGACGTAAGATGCATTTATTGGGGTGTGTCATTATTTGGGGCCATTTGGATTTGGAATCAAAAGAATTAGTTGGTTCATTACATTTAATGATTTCATTAAACAAGGAAAGGAAAGAGGATTTTAGGTTGGATTAGGTCATAATCAGGGGTGGCAGATGAGTCGATCCAGCTCATCGAGCTGAGCTCGACAAGCTTACTAAAATATTGGAAAACACAGACGGAATTCATCTTCAAGAAAGATTAACTTGTATTGAAAATTTAGAGTCAGATGCAAATTACAGTCTTCGTTAAATAGATCCTGCTGGAGCACAACTCATAACAAATAAATCGTCAAAAGAAAATTAAAAGTGTGTTTACAGAACACGACTTCTAGAAACTGCCTCTACTTATAACTTGAATTTCAACCTCTGTTTCTTCAGTTATGGCAGCATCAATTTACTCAATCTTTACAAAGTTGGCTCGACTAGAGCTCAGCTATTCGAGCTCGAGTCAAGCTGGAGCTCTTTGATGACTCGAGCTCAAGCCAATATATTTTTATTCAAAAGCTAGTGAGCCGGCTCACAAATTTTTTCTATTTTTAATATTTTTTTATTTAAAGTACTTTTATATATATAACTACACATATAATAGTATATCAAGTTAATAAACAAAATATTTATAAATTAGAATTCTATTCAATCAATATCCCATATTTCAAATTTATATCATTATAAAAGTACGATATTTTAAAATATATATAAAAATAAGCATAATTATCTAATAGCTGAAGAAAAATTAGGAGTATATTTTTGTTAAAAAATAATTGGGCTTGTCAATCTAACATAATAAATAAATATTTTAAAAAAGTTATTATTGTAATTATGAAAAAAATAGCTTGTCGAGCTTGACCTCAAGCCTGAATTTTTTGTCGAGCTCGGTTCGTTTACACCCCTATCATAAACTATCAAACACCATCACCATTCACATAGTAAAAATTATGGCAAATTACAATGAGTTTTTATGAGAATTTAATATAATGACAAATATTTGTTCGTTGTTTGGAAAACTACTAATATCTTTTTTATTTTGATGGTTGGCTAATAACTAGCACAATCCATTAGTCTCCATAAGGTTCTGAATTTTTTTTTTTTTTTTTTATGGCTAGTTGATCTAAATTTTCTTCTGAAGTATGATTTATTTATTTTTTTTAAATAGCTTTTTTAACCAAGTGTTTTTTTTTACAATTTTTCATAACTTTCCATCCTCCTCATCCAATTTTTTTTAGAATTTTTTAATTTTTATTTAAAAAATAAAAAAATACAACAATGTCAAAATTGACAATTTCAATCTTCCATCCAAGTATTATATAATTTCATCAAATATCATGAGGGTATTTGTAATTTTTTCAAACAGTGAGCGATGCTCGTGATTACGTCAAACCTCACACTAAACATACATTTGACCAAGCTAATTGTTCTAATTAAAAAATTAATAGTTGTAGTAAGAAACAATCATTGACTGCAACAACATAACGGTTATAATTGGCCTTAATTTTTAGAGTGTGGCTAATACATTTGTCATGATTTTTTAAGTCATGGCAAAAATAGTTTTCATGGTGAATAAGTTAAATTTTTAACTTATTTTATATAATCGTGGTTAATAATATTTATTTATTACGAATTTAATCCATAGCCAATAAAATTATAGGCAATAGTAATTTTTAATGTTAGCAAAACTCTTTGTAATTCGCTCTAAAAAATATCTTCAAACATGAACCATGAGATCGTGTTTTGATTTTTGTTGACGAAATTATATAATAAATAGGATAATTACACCGTCCCTCTTTAAGGTTTGGTGTAATTATATGTAAATTCCTTATGATTTAGAAAATTAAGTTTAGTATCCTTAACATTTGTTTTTGTCCAACAAACAAATCCATCAATTAGTCAAAATTCACGAAATTTATTGATATTAGCAAAAATGGAATGAAAGTCCAGATTTACACCAAATTGACTTAATACTGGCTTATTGCAAGTCAACAAATTTTCTAACCAAACAAGTCTTATATATCTTTACACGTTAATGCATATGAATATGTTTATTTTCACCTTTTATAAGGATAGTTTGGTAAAAAAAAAATTATTTGACCTACAATAAATCTAAAGTCAATTGTGGGTAAAAATATTTTTGTTGATTTCAACATTTCTGTAAATCCGACAAACGGATGGATTTATTTATTGGAAGAAAATAAATGTTAGGAGTACCAAGTATAATTTTTCAAATCACATGAGATCACATGTGATTACACTAAATATGTTGACAAATCTGTGATACTGTGTAATTATCTCTAAATAAATTGCCAAAGTTTTGCAAGTTGGAAGGAATTATACCTCAAATTAATTCTGGTTGGACCTAAATCAATTACACGACAAGTTTAATATATTTATTATACAATTAATTTATAATTTAATACGAACAGATAATCACATGATAAATGTATAATATTTATTGTATAATTAATTAAATTCAACCAAACATAATTTAAATAAAAAAAAATCACGTTAAATGCCAAAGGTCCACTGAATGTGGGTCAAGAAGAAGAACTCTCCCACTACCATAACGAAAAATAACTGCCATTGTTTGTGCATGGCCTTCGTAAGTGCTCCTCCAAAATAAAATCATCACTATAAAAATTATTCTAATCTACTATATATATAAATTTTAATTCAAGTTAAATAATTTTATTATACTTATTTGTATAATTGATATAATATTAAAAGGAATATTTATTCTATAATTAGTTTGAATCAGATTTTGGTTACAAGTGTATTATCGTACTTTATGTAATTAGACAGTCTTTCTTTCTTCTTTTCTTTTTTTGTCGGTAAAGATAAATTGTATAGATAAATAAACAATCAATATAAGGGTTTTGGTGTTCACGATCAAGGTATCCTGCATAATCTAAACAACGCTATAGTACTAATATTATTTAACTGATACATCAGTACTAACAATCTTATGTCTAATTTCCTCGACAACTATATGAGCTAAAGAGTTAGCCGATCGTTGTAGCTGCTAGAATCTCGATTACGCTCTTGCCAGATGTGATGGACCAATGATGTCAATAACGCTCTGATTGCCACGTTAACCACATGTCGTCCTCTCCATTTTTTTAACGCTCAAAGCATGTCCACATCCCAATTACGAAAAGGTCAAGATAGAGTCGATGCGTTGGTATGAAAACCGACAACTGAAAAATGGATGGTTATGTTTTCAGGTTGTCCACCGGTGCAGAAAATATAAATCCCATCGAAGTAGCTAAGCCATGATTTATCAAGAGTAGATAATCTTTCGCCAACGCCAACATTGTTGCCATTGCCCAGGCAAACAATCACTTAAATTCTCCTGAATTTATTTTTTTTATACTTATTCATTTTGTCTGTTTTTTTAATTAAATAAATATATATTATGCACATGCATTGAGGGTGGTCTAATCGCTGGTGGTATGTGTGTATATAGTGAAACATAAAATGCAAAGTCGATTCACAATAAAGCATGCAAATCAGAGCAATCACAAATATATTGGGTTTAATGAAATTCACGCACTGTAATATTGTAAATAAGCAAATTAACCCCTATGAAGAATGAAGCAATCACAAATATATTACAAATGAGAAATTTACCCCCTTATATTTTTCAAATGAAATAATTTACCCCCCTATCTAAAGAGGTAAGTAAATTGCTGCATTTTAAAAAACACAGGAGGGTAAATTGCTATTTTTTTTTATAAGAGTGTAATTTGCACATTTACAATATCATAGAAGAGTAAATTGCATTTTTCTAAATATATTGATGTATTAATTGAAACAATATATTATTTAATTACTCAATTTATTAAAAATTTCAATACATTATATTATTTTTATATGAAAAATAAATGAGAGCATGTTACCAAAACATAATTAAGGCAGTTACTACTCAAATATGGATAACGGAATGTGTACTTCACTTATATAAGGCTAAATTTCATTTTACCCCTTGCATTTTATTTATTTAGCAAAAAAAAAAAAAAAAAAAAAGAAGGTCGTGATTTGGAAATAGGCAAAAAAATCGCCTCATATTTTGTAAAATCGTGCAAAAAATTCCCTCGCTGTTAAGATTTGATGGAGCGTGTACTGCACACGCGAGTGGTGCAACTGGGGGACTGTTTTGGCATCCTATAATGATTTTTTGATACCATTATGACTAAAATGCCCCTATATAATTATATAATAGTTTTTGGTCTTTTTTTACTTGTTTTGAGTATTTCTTTTTTCATTTTCAACTCTCTAAAAATTTTAAAAATTCTTCTAAATATATTTTCTTTAAATATACAAAAAATTATATAATTTTTAATATTTAATAATTTAAATTAAAATCATAATACAAAATTTAAATTTCTCAACAAATATGGATATTAATTAATTATAGAAATTATAAAATTAATAAATTTAAATATTATCTAATAAAAATTATTAAATATATTATATGGAAATTTATTATATTATAAAAATTATACATTATTATTTTTATTCTAATTTTTTTGTCTTGTTTTTAACTTATTTTGAGTATTTTTTTTATTTATCTCTCAAAAAAATTAAAAATTTCTTTTAGATATATTTTATTATAAAATACGAAAATATTATATAACTTTTTTAATCTTTAACAATTTAAAATTAAAAAATTGAATTACAATCACAATATAAAATTTAAATATCTTAAATAAAATATAAAAATTATACATCATCAACTAATTTAAATGTTATATAATTAAAAATATTAAATAAATTATATTTAAAAGAATTATACATTGTTTTTTATTTTAAATTTTTTGAAATTATATTTATGTTAAACATAAAATACCAAAAAAATTACATGAATATAATATCTATTTATTACATTATAAAATTTTTTATATGTACATGAATATAAATTTAAACAAGTATATAATAATTATAATTTATAAATTAAGTTAAATTAATAAATTATAATATCTAATAATTATTATAATCATCTAAAATTATTTTTAATTAATTAAAAAATATATTTAATAATTAATTAATTAAAAAAAAAACCTGGGTCGTCGTCGCCTTGTTTCTTCTCTTCGTGTCGTCACCTGATTTGAGGGCGACGGCGGATTTGATCCAGGCAACGTCGGCAAATCAAGGTAGGCGGCTGCAGGGGGTGGGGTGGGTTTTTTTTTTTTTTCTTATTTTAAAAATTTATATATATATATATATATATATAATACTAATGTATTTTTTATAAATTAATTATTATATATCAACATAAAGGGCATAACAATCAAACGACGTAAAACTTTAGCGCTGTTACGCTTTGGTAAAAAAAAGGGACTGTATGTTGAATTAAAAAAAACACAGGGGGGTATTTGCCTATTTTTAAATTAAAGGGTGATTTTTTGTTGAGTTTTTAAAACACATATTTTTTTTTTTTTGCAATTTAGCCCTCGTATAAAGCCTTATAAAGGTAGGGACATTAGGGTCATTTTGTGACCCTTGTCCGATTGACTCCAAAGCCTAATAACTTATGATATGATTGGTATGAAAGAATATATTAGAAATGGAATGACTATTCTTAAATTCATTCCAAACGCATGATTGGTATAACCTATGAATATCAGTACTCACCCTTAGGAATGCCCATTCCCATAAATATGTGATTAGGCATTCTTGCACTTACCCATAGGTTTAGCTATTCCCAATAGATTTTTTTTTTTTTATATATATGTTGCTGAAATAACTTTTAATAAAATTATACTTGTAAGATTTATAGTCACAAAATTATATATTATTTGAATGCATTAAATGAATTGAAATATTAATATAAATATTAAAAGTATGTTACCAAAAATAAAATATAAAATACAAAAGAAATTTAATTTTAAGTATTTTATTAAATATAATATAAAGTTGGGTAAAATACACTTTATCCCCCTGAACTATTCGTCATGTAGCAATTACCCCCTAAACTAATAAATGTAATACTTACCCCCACAATTAAATTTTTAGATACTCTTATATATATATATATATATATATATATAGTTCAAATTAGAATTTCTCTTTTCTTAGTATTTTTGCATTTTAAATTTAATTAAAATTTTCTTAATTGAAAAAATATATCTTTTACTTATAATAAAGTAAAAAAATAATTAGTGAATTAAAGTTTGATTTTATTTTTTTAACAGCCTCAACGTTGACTAATAAATGAGTAAATAAATATAAAAAAAAAATTTGATGAAAGATTTTATTAATTTGATGATAAAGTTAAGTTATTAACTATTTATTCTTTTAAATAAAAATGAATAATTAAATATTATTGTTTAACATATTTTCTTTAAAAAATATGATGAAATGTATGTGTTCTTTTTTTCCCCTAAAAATATTTAACTTTTTTTAAGCATATATATATATATATATAGATATATATATATGTCAATTTCTTTTAAGAAGCATATATGAGTTGTTGGTTATATTATATTTATTTTATATCTACTATATTTAATATATACTAGCCGTTGTGGCACTCCATCCCTGCATGCATATAATAATTCATATTTTAATATATATTATATAAAGTAAAATATATTAACTAATATATTAAATTTAAAAAAGAAAGAAAAGAAAAAAAATTAATTTATCAGATAAAATAAAATTTAAAAATTTGAATAAGTTAGTTATATTATTAGTTCAAGGGCATTTTTGACTTTATAAAAAATCGGTGCAGCGGTGTAAGTAACCACCGTTTGTGAGTAAAAATTGTCTTTTCTTTTTTATATAGTATAAATAATATAGATTAATTTATACTCCACTTTAATGTAAATTCTTCACTTATTAAAAAATTAACTAAAAGTAAATTGGTGATGATTTAATGTGCAAAATATTAAACTATATTAAAAAATAATATAATTGTTCAAGGCATGAGGGGTATTTTATCCAACCAAGGGGCTAAATGTTACATTTATTAGTTTAGGGAGATAAATATTACATGACGAATAGTTCATGGAAGACAATATTTACCCTATAAAATTATTAACATCTTTAATTATATGTGTTTTACCAAATACTACTATGGGATAAAGTATTATATAATAGCATATATATATTCCATATATGTTGTATCCTATATTTATATATATGTATATGGAGTATGTAAACAATAAGAATTTATGAAAATTAACATATATTAAATACATGAAAACATCCAAAAATATATATTATAAATTTATAATTATTTCGACACTTTCAAATAATATTTCTTCAGTAATGAGATGTTGCTTAGTTACTTTATTATTTATTATTTTTTATTTTTAAATTTCATTATTTACAAAACATATATATAAATAATGAGTAACTTGGGAAGTTTTTATTCAATTTCTTTTTTTATTTTTTTGTACACCAAACATAATAATGATACACCAAAATCATTCCATTTTTAAATTTATTCGATTCCCCCAGATTCATTCCGACATACCAATCATGCCCTCAAAGTTATTGAGGCAAATCAATAGTTTTAGGTGGGCTACGCCTTTTGTATCAGGCTATAATTCATTGAAGTAAACAAGCTATATTAAACTATACTATTTTGGTTATTCAACTTTATTAATCAAAATAACGGCCTAAAAGAGAATAGTTATACCGTTATCTCATGAGGTATGGTGTAATTACACGTAAATTTTTATAATTTGAAAAATTATACTTAGTACCATTGACATTTGATTCTAACTAACAATCGATCTGAACTCACATAATTCACTAAAATTAGCAAAAAATAAAATAAAATAATAATAATATACAAAAACTTATCTTTATTCTGATGATGATTATCACATGTCGATTTGATAGATATATTACATTATTTACCCTTATAACTTAATTTAGGATAAATTACGATATCTTCCCTTAAGGTTTGTCATAATTATGATTACTTCCTCATTGTTGGAAAGTTATAAATATTCATTTGATTTCAATGGCCGTCTAATAACTAACCAATATGTTTGCTTCATTAGTAGTTTTATGTCCGTTTTTTATGGTAAACTAACCAAAATGTAATTATGGAATATACATTTATTTTTTATTTTAAAATATTTTGAAATTTTTATGGACTAATTAAATAATTCTTTTTAAAACTTTTCATTCACTTCGCCTAATTTTTTATATTTTTTTAAATAAAGAAAACAAGCAAGGTCAAAGCTGACGATTTTTCAGCCTCGATCCAATAATTATATATCTCATCAAATATTAGGGGGTATTAGTAATTTTTCAAATAACAATGAGGCATTTATAATTATGTTAAACCTCATGGAAGCTCGTTGTAATCTAGCCTTTAACTACAAGCGCCTTCTCACATTCATTTAACTTGTGAAGATGTATGAGGGTAGATTAGTCAAAAAAATTATTTAACCTATAATAAAATTATAATAAATCAATGGGAGAGGGTAAATATGGATTTCCAAATAAAATTTTTATTTATGTCATCAAATTTCGTAAATTTTACTAGAAGATAAATTTATTTGTTAAATAAAAATAAGGGTAAATTATAATGACCTCCCCTGAGGTTTGGCATAATTACGACTACACCCTCATTGTTTGAAAAATTACAAATACCCCCCTGAGTTTAACGGTCGTCTAACAATTAGCCCAATCCATCCATTTTTATGGTAAACTGACAAAAATACATTTGTAAATTAAAAATTATAATTTTATTTATTTTTTTAAAAACATATTTATTTTATGGATTAAGTAGATAATTTTTTTTTAAATTTTTAAATTTTTTTCATCCATCCCGTTCAATATTTTTATAAGATTTTATTTTAAAAAAAAACAGTAAGGGCAAATTTGACATTTTATACCTCCATCCAAGGATTACGTAATTTCATCAAACATAAAGAGGGTATTTGCAATTTTTCAAATAACAAGGGAGTATTTTAATTACGCCAAATCTTAGAAAAAATGATTGTAATTTACCCTAAAATAATTGTAAGGATATATTTTTCAAATCACAAAGAATTTATTTACTAAAAAATGTAACTATCCAAGATTAAATGATTAGGCATATGAGAGTCATAATTGCAATTAGGTTATTTCGACCACTCACTCACTCACTCACTCACCCACCCCACCCCCCCACACACACACACACACACACAACACAAACACACTGTTTGTAAGTCTTCTACCTACATCTGATCAGCACTCTCTCCTTCACTGCACTTCACTTGTAAACTCATCATATTTCTCTTGACATTAACACTCACCCACACACACAACATCATATACACACAACATATATATATATATATATTATATATATATATATATAGATACCTCCAATACCAAACAAGAATCCTCCTCTCTCTCTCTCTCTCTCTCTGGAAGGCAGCCATCACAATGAGCAGTACTTGTCTGAGTTCCACCACCCCATCTCACCACAGAGCTCTTATACTCATACCTTTTCTTCTCTTCCTACTCACCACCCCATCCGCTCAATCCACCATTGCCGAACCCCATAACGCCATGCTCCACAGCTCTTGCCACCCGATCTCCGCCCATCTGCCGCCGCCCCTCCGTTTCCACCTCCAAAGACTCCGACGCTGCCCTCCCTTACCACCACCGCCGCGGGACGACGGCGACGAGATTGATCCAAGATACGGAGTCGAGAAAAGATTAGTGCCCTCTGGCCCCAATCCCCTTCACAACTAAATCATGTACGCACCCTTTGATCGTAACTCATTATTTTCCCCCTCTTTTTCCTCTCAGTGACAAAAAAAAAAAAAAAACCCTAATCTTCTCATCAATCTTGATCGCATCCCTTCGAATTTTTTGGGCATTTTTGCGGTGCCCTTTTTCTTCAACTTCTTCTCTGATTTGACCTTGAGGTCCGTTTTTCTATGTGAAATTTGCTTCTGTGATTACAAGATTTGGGGTACAGAGTTCAGAGTTTTCAGCATGGCAGTAAGCAAGAAAGGACGCTGTTCTTCTTTATTGCTTTCTGCTATTTGTTTTCAGTTTCCATTATTTGCAGCTGAATGACTATTTCCAAGCTTGTTTTTGGATGTGCACTCGAGAAGATGTCCAAGAGAGTAGCGATCAAGAAAGAAACGGTGGAGGCTAGGCAGCGTGGAAACAGCAAAAACAACCGTGGAAATAGTCTAATTATTAACCTAGTTATTAGTAGATCAACATCATAGAAATGGAGATTCTAGTTCAAAATTTAATTTGTGCATAAGTAATCGTATATATATGTACTTGTCATGTAATTGATCGACCGATCAACTTCAATTATAATTAGAATTGTATTATAAGTTCTCGTTTCAAAACCCCATTTTTCCTTTCTCGTCCGATGTAAATTTTATTTTTTTATTTTCTTTTTTCCTCATCTAGAGTTCAAATCTTGAGAGGAGGGTTGGAGGAATCAAGAAAATCCCATGAGTGTCATCAATTGGGATGAAACCAAAAAAAAATTCAATGAGTTAGTTACATTGAGGGGGGCAAAAGGGTCTTTTCACTTCGCATATGTCATGTTTACAATAAATGTGATCATCTAGAGTGTACATTGTGCCTTGAATGAGAGTATATATGGAGTGATTGTCTTAATTACTTATATCTATCTATATATATGTATTTCGAAATTTCGGTGCACCTTACACTAGAAGAATTGTAACATTTAACTACGGCTAATTATTACGGTTAATAATAAATAATCATTGCAAATACTTATTGACCACGACCATACAACAGTTGTTGGCTGTGATTTTTACAATGGTGGCTAAAAGTCATGGCAAATGTTTTGACCATGACTCTTAGCAGTGGTCAATAACTTTTTCATGGTAAAAAGCTAGTTTTTGTCGGTTTTATTTAACCGAGTTAACAGTAGTCAATTACCATGATTTTTAGCTATTGCCACTAATATTGTAGCCAATAGTAATTTTTTTTTTCTAATGTAAGTTTGATTGCATGCATGTTGTACCCGGACTCGATTTTCTATTTCAAATTTCTACTGCATCTTTTACTTTATTTAATATATATACATTATGTGAATAAAGATGATATTATATATTTCATTCAGAAAAAAAATTATACACATAATATATACAAATAAAAAAAAAAAAAAAGAAGATAGAATGGTGTTTGAAATAGAAAATTGAATAATTAGCATATTTTGTGAGGTTTTGTGGGGTGTGGAAAAATTTAAGTTGCAAGGGACATAAAAAAGTCAAAGGGGTGGGGATTTAGTGAAAGGGGCATGCATCCCATGACATTTCTTGGTTTGCCTTTAAAGTCAATAACTGCTTTCTACCTTGCACCTAAGTGCTACCTATTAGCTGTTCTTTCACTCTCTCTATTACTTCAAACTTGTCAATTTCAGTTTACAGTTTTAAGTGGAAAGTTTGTTTTTTTTAATTTTGTATAGATTTTTGTTTGAAATTTTAACAAATTTTGATTAGTTAATGATATCATGTTTTATATTGAATTGTCGTGTCGGATCAATATAGTTTGAATGAGATTACGTATAAATAAGCATGTTTTTTTTTAATTACTTTTCAAAATTTAAAAATTGGAGACAAAAACACAAATTTCTGGTCGGAAGAAGATAAATTGATACTACATTCGGTATTTTGAGTATAGATTACAATATGAGAAATAATTTCCCTATACTCTTCATTGAGAGTTATGTATTATTTGTCAAGAGGAATGGTAGAAAAGTATAATGCATTTCCATTGTGAAGTTAAAAGTCCAATTTTTACCAAGAAAAGGTGATCCTCAACTATTTCTTGATAAATAGAGATGTTGAGAGGGCTAACGAGACCTTACTCGGTTGACAAAGTAGAGACATCACAGTTAAGAGATTGTGAGTTTGAGTTTACAACTGTAGATGTATGTATCCTTCTACAGTAATTTGCTATTTTTTTTTTGTTTGAATTTATAATTTGTTGATTAAAATTATTAATATGTTGAATCAATTTTTAAATTTAAATGTATCTAATGAGGCAATAAATCGCATACTAAAAAATAAGCTACTATGCTAGCATACGATAGAGATGGCAATAGGGTGGGTCCAGTACGGGGTTTGGCCGAACCCGAGACCCACCTTGCCGGTGATTTTTTTGCATGATTTTGTTTCACACTTTATAAGAAAACAAATTCAATATTATTAATCCATAAGAGACTATAATTTTTTAAATTGATCGTTTTATCATATTTTTTTTATATACAATGAATTATATAATATTAACAATATTCATCTAAAATTTTAATTTCTCAATAAGTAATATCAATTTAAATTAACATGGTTTTTTGTTTATAATAAAATATATAATACAAATAATACACTCAACTAATTTTTTCTATCCATTAAACTAAACATCATTGTAAACTTATGTAATTTAACTTTTATTTACAATGAATTTATATATATATATATATATATATATATATAATAAATACAAATAATTAATACATTCAACTAACTTTTTATTTTTTATATTTCTTATATAGAATTGTATATAATTATTTAAAAATTTACATATAGTGCCATAATTTTTTATTAATAGTATATTATATATGAATAAATAAATAATAAATATTATTTATAAAATAAATCGAGATGGGTCCAATACAAAATCCATAACCCGCTAATATCAATACCAAACCCACCCACTAACCGGAGTGAGTCCTAATCGGGGACCCGGTAGCTCCGGCCCGATTGTCATACCTAGCATACCATACATGAATGTGATTTTGGGAGTTGCTCGTTGTATTAAATTCAAACTAGTTATCACTATGATTACTGTCTAAAGTTGAGTTTATCATTATAGCCCTAATAAAGCGTAAAATTAATTTTAATTCCTAAGTTTTTATTTTAACTTCAAAATGGTTCCTATTTTTTCAATTTCACTTCAAATTAGTCCCTCTAATGAGTAATTTTTCAATATTACCCTTATGAAACTCTCTTTTTATATATATATATATATAAAATCATTTGCCATTCATTTTTTATTTTTTTAATTATAATTTGGTCCTTTATGTTTAAATTTAGAAAACTATAACCGTTATAATTAAAATAATTTATCATTGGCCCTTAAATAATAATTGAATCAATGATATATTAATGTAATTATTGTGAATTTAATGGACTTATCGAATATTTTAAATAAAAAATTAAATAAATAAATTGGAGAAAATAGTTTGAATAAAAAAATAGAGCAAAAATATTCAAATAAAAACTTTGAAATTTAAAGCGTAAATTAAGAAAATATATATGTCAGCTAAAATATTGAAGAATGGGGTATGTAAAACTCCTTAATTCATTCAGACGTTCTTTTATTTAAAAAATACAAAAATCAATAAATTCTAGACGATTATGTTGATATGTCAATAATTAAATTATTATCTATACTTTTATATAATTGTTCATCACCATTTTTTGGTCTTCAATTCTTTTGTTTGTCTTTATTTTTTAAAAATTATTTTACTAACTTGCGTTTTTTCTTCTAAATTTCTATTTCTCTTTCTTCCCTCACTCTTTTTTTAATAATTTCTCATAACCAGTTTTTTATTTTTTAATATTTTTATTTATCCAATTAACATAGATACTTTTAAAATAATAAATAATTTATACAATACTTAAATTTAAATGTGCACAAACATCTGAATAAACATTTAATGATAAAATTTTTCAATCAAAATAATTATAATTTCCTAAGCTAATGTATGAAGGACCAAATTCCAATAAAAAACGAAGAGTGAAGCACTACAATAATTTTATGTAAAAAACAAAATTTTATAGGGGTAATGTAAAAAAATAATTGTTGGAAGGACTAATTTAAAATTAATTAAAAAGATAAAGATTGTTTTAAAATTAAACTCAAATGTCGGGGGCTAAAATGAATTTTACCCCCTAACAAATATCAATTAAATTAAAAGATCTCTATTATAACTATAATAGTGATTGGGGATGATTTTTCATAAAATTAAAATAATTATACTATCATATATGATTAAAGAATTTTTAGACTAAGCTTCTAGCAACATAAATTAACTTATACATCAATAAATAAATAAATAAAATAAGAGAGTTGGGCCGCCGCACGAGAGTTTTTCTCCGGCTCAAAATGGTTTTTAGTCTCACTCGACATATGTCACGTGCAAAATATTTCATGTATTATTTTTAGGATAAACGAATTAGTTTAAATATAAAAAAAATACTTTTATGTTTTTTTTTTTTAAGTTACAAATACACTCTTTGGATATCAATGTAATTTTATTTCTAAAAGTATTTTTATAAGCTTTTGCTTTTTTAAGAATATTTCGATGCAAATTACAATACGTGCGACATAGTATAATTGACTTGATCTGATCAATTCGACAATCAAAATGATAGCTGTTGATACTTTCTTTATCTAAGGGTTCCGGAAATAACACGTGACTCCATACGATACAGTACAATTGACCATTTATAATAAGAGTCGTATCTATTTGTAAGGTACGTATTTAATATATCGAGTTCTAACTTTGTGGCCCTCATTTTATATATCGAATCTGACTTAAATTTCAAAAAGTTTCAGTTTCGAACAACCCCAACAACCCTAACATTCTTGCAGGCCGATCCAATTACCAATTTAATTCGTGATGTACGAGAAGGTCAAAGTCGTTTAGTGGATAATACATTCAAATTTCAGTTCAGATCATCATTGACCTCGACCTTGATTATATATAATTTGTTTCAAAAATTCTAAATTTAAAAGATTTATAAATCTTTAAATTCTAATTTTGAAATATGTTTTGTTGAATATTGATGGATTTATTTTATTTTTAATTGAAGTAATTTGAAATTATTTATTTAAATCTGTACTTTAAATTTAAATCAATCAATCCAAATGCACCCTGAGGTAGTTGTGTAATTAGATCTAGCCTTATTTTTTTATTATTTCATCATTTTTAATTTTTTCTCTTTGTTTTCTTTTTTTCTCCTAATAAATGAACTGATAAATTACAACGAGCTCCCTGAGGCTTGACATAATTATAAATACTCATCGTTATTTGAAATTTTTTAAATAGTCTCTCATTGTTTGAAATATTATAAATACTCCCTGATTTTTCATGAAATTATATAATTTTTGGATGAATATTTGTATTGTCAATTTGCTCTTATGACATTTGTTTTTTTAAAAAATAAACTAAAACAATCAGACGAGGTGGATGAAAATAAAAATTTATAATTTAAGAGTATTTTGGTCAATTCTATAATAAATGATGAAAATAAAAAAATTTATCAGTTAAGCTACTTATTAAATAACCGTCAAATCAAAAGTTTAAATAATTTTTCAAATAATAAAAAGTATTTATAATCTATACTATTATAAAAAAAATTCATTTATCATATCAATTTTAGCCCAAATTTATTCTTGATTCACTTTTTTATTTAAAAAATGAAATTGGTTAAAATAGTAATTTTAATTTTTTAATAATTTTAAAATTACATATTTTTTTTCTCTCCCACTACTCCATTATTTGTTTCCTATCAAACTTCTTTATATTTCTTTTCTTATAAATTTCTTTTTTTTAATAGAATTATAATATTTTTTTCTCTATTACCTTAAGTTGGTTTCCTCAGACATTTTTTTGTCACTCATGATTGTTGTTTTTACGAAAAATTTTTTTTATCTTAATTTCACATAATATTTTTTTATATTTGTGGGAATCGAATGAAACGAACACTAATTATATCAAATATGAACACAGTTGGCGAAGTTGAGGCCCTATGATCCTGAAGGTCATGGATTCGAACCCCGCCAAATACGTGGGATATTGTCTGCTGTATACCAAGAGTTGTCTACTGCATAGTAGGAGTTGTTGTCTACTGTAATAGTAGGTGTTATTGAGTAGGATATGATTATTGTAATAGTTTTGTTATATATTGAATCAACATGAATGATTGTACTTGTAATCGATTTATTTCAATTAATAATAATTCATCGTTCTTACTTTAAAAAAAAAAAAAAACAAATATGAACGCAGTTATTGTAATTTAAATGTAAAATTTTAAAGGATTAAGAGAAGGAAAATCCACCGACGGGATCAACCGATTTCACGCGTCGTCTCCAACTCAACAATACCTTCATTAGATCATCTCTCCCTCACACACACCACACACAGTGAGTGGGGTACTGTATGTAATCCCGATCCCTAGAGGAGAAGCGAATCCAAGAATGGCGCCTCATCTCCGTCTTCTTTCCTCAGCTTTTCATCTCTTTATCGTGGTCCCATTGCTCCTGAACGGCGTCGTCCATTGCAAGACTCTCAAGCGAGACGGTAACTTCATGGATCCATTCCTTTTCTCGCTTTTCTAGTGTTGAGAGTTTGCTCTGTGCTTCAGAAGAGCTGAGCTCTTCTGTTGGTTTGATTTTGGAAGAATTCTAGGTTTAGTTCGAGAGTGACTGTTGGTCATGGATGGGTTTTACTGTGATTGATTAGTTTGGATTCATTTTCAGTAGCTGTGATATAATTTTTATTTGTGGAAGAATTTGTTTCTGATACTCAAATCTGTGATTTGTTTGAAATGGAAGTTGGGTAGTTTTTAGATGCTTTGTTTTAGTGGCTTACTGGGTAGTTCCATTATTTTGCTTAATTAAGTTGAGGGGAGTTTCATTAGATTCAAATCTTGTAGCGTACTTTGAAGGATAGAGCTTTAGTACATTGGATTTGTGTCAAATGCCTGGGGAAGTCTTACTAGTATTAGTATCTAGGATGTTGGAGCTAAATAGCTATTTCTCTTTTCCAATAGGTAGTACTTAATCCTAATCTGTTTAGTGGTTGAGTATTAATTTCAACATCAACATGGAATACACGCAGTTCTGGATGTGATTTGATTTGCATACTTCATAAAGTTTGTAGTTTTTGTGGATCTGAAGTTTTCTGGGCTGATGCTAATTACAGTGAAAGCATTAAATGAAATAAAGGCATCACTTGGATGGAGAGTGGTGTACGCATGGGTTGGTGATGATCCTTGCGGAGATGGTGATTTGCCTCCATGGTCAGGTGTAACATGTTCCACTGTAAGTGGGAGTGACTATAGAGTTGTTACTGAATTGTGAGTTCCCGTCTCTTTTGCTCATTTATTTAAGTAAATTCTTTACTGCAAAGCATGTTCTTTCACAATTTGTTAGAGCAGAAGTTGTCTATACTGTTTGAGTTTCTCAATTGTTTTTCATTTCCTTTAAATTTGCCTTGCAGAGAAGTATATGCAGTTTCTATCGTTGGTCCTTTTCCACTCGCAGTTACCAATCTGGTGGATCTGACTAGGCTGTATGTTACCCCCTTCTTTTCTCTGTAGACTCTGTTGTTCTACGGCAATTCTTTTTCATCTTTGATGCAGGAACTGCCATTTCACGTACTTTTGAGTTTGATACTTCATTTTGTTGTAGAATTATAAAAACAAACTTGATTAAGTACTTCTGTCTCGATTCAAAGATATAATGCCATTAGCACAAATTTTCTATCTTCTTCAATTTTCCTTCGCTTGCACATTTCTAAATCCACTGACACTATTTCTTTCGCAGGGATCTGCATAATAACAAACTGACAGGGCCGATTCCATCTCAAATTGGACGGTTGAAGCGTCTCAAGATTCTGTACAGTCCTGCACTTCTCATAGATGAACAATAATATTTTTTTTGGTTGCTGCATGTCATATGATTGCTCTAGTTAAATAAGTAATGATTGTTGGAATTTGGATGTATATAAATATTACTGGATTATTGAGGTCAAGGATGGGTTCTGAGTGTCCCCGGCCACTTAGTAAAAGGAGATGAAAATTACGAGCATAAAGTTAAGAAATCCAACCAGTATCTAAGATCTTTTGCTCCTAAGAACGAAATGTATTTTGTTATCATACGTGGACACACAAGCAAATATGCTAGTTAAAATCTGGTATGCTGCTGCAAGAAGTTCCTCAATTTGCAGGCATTGATTCTGCATGTAATATGGGCTTATTGTTTAGCACTATATCATGTTTAACGCCAACCTTATCTCTACCGAGTTCCTGTTGAATTTGAAATCCCCACGGCTCAATGCGTACTTGTTTCTAACTTCAGTTTCTTCGTTCTTTTCATTATTATAAAACTTTTGCCTGTTGCTGATTTCTTTTTTCCTGGATTTTGTACTTTTTTTGTTACTTCAGTAATTTGAGGTGGAATAAACTCCAAGATGCCATTCCTCCTGAAATAGGCGAACTAAAGCAGCTAACGCATCTGTGAGTGATAATGATTTCAAGCTATTCAGTTCTGTTAAACTTATTCTTTTTTGAACTTCTTTTTGCATAATTAATACACAACTTTGTGAATTCTCTGCAGCTATCTGAGTTTTAACAATTTTAAGGGTGAAATTCCAAAGGAGCTTGCGAATCTTCCTGAGCTTCGTTATCTCCACTACATGAAAATCGTTTGACTGGAGAATTCCACCTGAATTGGAACTCTGGCAAATCTGCGGCATCTGTAAATTTCCATTATAACCTTTGTTATATGTGTGAATTGTCTCCTTTAGCCAACAATGCTTCTAAACATTTTCCAGGGATGTCGGTAACAATCATTTGGTTGGAACCATAAGGGAACTTATCCGAATTGAAGGATGCTTCCCAGCTCTGCGTAAATCTGTATGTATTTTTGGTTTTAAAATTTGTTGATTGCTAATTGATTGTTTTGTTCGTTTTTATTAACAAGGGTAGTCATTGAGGATCCCAAGATATTTTTTGCAGGTACCTTAATAACAATTACCTCACTGGAGGTGTTCCATCACAGCTGGCTAATTTGACGAACTTGGAGATCCTGTAAGTTTTGGTTTTTTACAAAGGAAGTATCTGGATGACACTGTCTTCTTGTTCTGTTTCCTCTTTCCATTTTGCTCTTTTCTTGCTAACGCTACTTGTGTCGGCTCCAGATATTTATCCTATAACAGGAGTTATTTCACATTCCTCCTCGACTACTTGTAAGTATGCATCCTTGGAATTATACTTATAAACTGATATCACAATGCCATTATCCGCTCTGAATGTTGGAGAAGTATCTTGTATTAGTTTAAAGCAGCATCTAATGTCCCTGCTTGGATGATCTAGTTTAGTCATGTGGCAAACAGGATAGGACAAATGGTCAAGTTGATGACTATATTATGCACATTATTGTTGCTCTTTTTAACCTTCTGTCTGCTGGTATTTCTCCACTTCTATCATTCATGTCTGCATTAAACCTGAAATAAGCCCAAAGCTTATTAGGATTCAAGGAAAACTCGGTAATCTTTTGCCTCAGACAGATGAAGAAAGTTTTGTGTCTCTTATCCTTGGGATGAATGGGTACTTAAAGTTAATTGAGAAAGGATCTCTGATAAACGGAAAGCTAGAAGTACTGCTTATTATGAGTGGTAGGCTAGAGATATTTTTGACCCATAATGCCGTTTCTCTTATTCAGGTACTTGGATCACAATCAATTTTCTGGGAGGATTCCTGATACCTTCTATAAGCACCCATTTTTAAAGGAAATGTGAGTTCCACTTCAGAGTTAACCTTGCAAACTTATTATCTGTACAATTGACTCTTAATTATTTTTTTTATTCAATTCCTCTCACAGGTACATTGAAGGAAATTCGTTCCGGCCAGGCGTGAAACCTATTGGTGAACACAAAGTCCTGGAACTCTCGGATTCAGACTTCGTAGTTTAGTCAAATGAATCATTTTTCCTCATCTGAGTATTGATTTTTGTTAGTTATTATTTTTGGGTCATATGAATCAGTCACCATTCAGAACAATTGATGCCAAAAGATTCATGTAACGTGTAGCTCCCAATTAAAACATCATTGAAGCTTGGGCTTCTAAGTTGCCAGCACTCTGTATATATTATCATCTTGCAGTAATATTTGGAATTATTACTCCTATATTTATTCTCACATTGATTGTCAATGATGCTAATACACTGATGAATCATTGTTCTTCCCTGACCGGAGTTCATGTACTATGTTAGTATTTCTTTCTGTGACGATTAACAATGTTGAAGTTTGGAGATTGACCAGTACTTGATTTCTTGCTTTAATATAGGAAAGAACCAACAATTTGTTCACTATACTCATATTTGATCTAAAGAGCAGGGTTTTCAATACTGGCAATATTTGATCTAAAGAACAAAAAGCACTATACCTACAAAATTACTTCAAAGCTTAAGCTGCAGAGCGAAGTATCGAAATGCTTCTTAACGACCTCCAGAAGTTGTTGTATTTCATCCATTTCAGAGTGCGTCTTCTCCCCAGCAATAAACTCGTGGACTATACCGGTAATCTCTATAGAGCTACAACCGGGTGTCTTCTCCACCCCTCGGTTTTTCATCACATTCCTAATCCTCCGTGCTTCACTGTGTCTTCCTGCGGCTGTATATGCATTAGCTAGCAAAACATAAGCTCCACTATGGCGTTCTAATGTGATGATTCTCTCCGCAGCCACCTCAGCCATATTGACTTGACCATGACTACAAGCCGCAGTAAGTAATGCCCTCCAAGCTATAGCTTCTTCAGAGGAAGAACTCGAGATGGGCATCTTTTGAATTATGGTATTAGCTTCTTCAATGAGCCTCGCCCGTGTGAGCAAATCGACTATACATCCATAGTGCTCACTTTTGGGCTCAATATCGTAAACATTACACATAATATACAACAATGTAGGCCTTCATGTGCCATGTCTGAGTAGCTACAAGCAGTGAACAAAGATATAAACGTCACGTTATCTGGCCTTAACCTGGACTTTTGCATCTCATCGAACAACCTAAGGGCCATTTCTCCATTACCATTCATAGCATATCCTGAAATCATAGTGTTCCAGCAAATGACATCCCTGTGAGTCATTTTATCGAACACCTTCTCAGCCAAATCCAAGCACCCACATTTTGAATACATGTCAATCAGGGCAGTGCCTAATTTAATAGTAACTGGCATTTTGTGCTTCTCCACATATCTATGAATCCATTTCCCAATTTCAAGAGAGCCCAAATGAGCACAAGCACAAAGTATGCTAACAAAGCTTGCCTCATCAGGCTTAATACCACTCAACTGCATCAACCTAAACAATCTCAACCCTTCTTTAAAACAATTGTTTTGCACATACCCTGAGATCATAGCACCCCAAATCCCCCTATCCTTAACTGGGGCTTCATCAAAAACCAATCTTGCTGAATGAACATCCCCTTTCTTAGCATACCCAGAAATCAAAACTGTCCAAGAAACAACACAACGCCAAGAAATCTCATCAAAAACACATCTTGCTGCTCCCATTTCACCAACAGCTGAGTACATAACAATCAAAGAGTTGCCCACAAAATTATCAAACACAAAACCCAACTTCAAACCATGCCCATGAACCGAACCTCCAAGATCCAAACTTTTCATGTTTGCACAAGCTTTCAAGACATAAGGAAGTGTGTAATTATCAGGGCACATCCCATACCTCAACATCAACTTGTACACCTCCATGGCTCTAAAGTTTTCATCTTTGAGCAGAAAAGCCTTGATCATCGTGTTACATATGCAAATTGTGGGGTTCTCAATGTGTTGAAAGATTTTGTACCCATAAGAGAGGCCGCCAAGAAAAGGGTCCGAGCAGAACGCCAAGATCCTGCTGAGAGCAAAACCATTGCTCCCAAGCCCATTCGTGATCACCAATGCATGAGCCTGCTTTAATTGCTTTATGTTCTTGCATTTTTCCAACAGCCGAAGGCATCTGCTGCTCATTTGTTTCAACCCCCAACTTCATTTGCACAGATGCAATGGACTTCTTGAATCTTGTCAAATAGAGAAACGGTTTGCACTTTGCATGAAATAATAAATATATACTTAAAATAGATATAAACAATTTGTATTCGTCCAATAAAATCTTTGGGCACGAGATTTTGAAGGTGTTGGGCTGGAGCCCAAATCTTTTATGTAAACTAGTAAAGTGCTGTATCGGGATAAATGCACTTTTAGTTCTCAAATATAATTACTAATGTGATTATGATTATCAAATAACTTTAAATTATAATTTTGATTCTCAAATTTTAATTTTTTTGACACTTTTGGTCATTCCCTTAATTTTTCCGTTAAATTTAATGAAATCTTCATTTAAAATGAAAAAAATTGACATTTTTCTCATTTTGTGATTTTTTTCAAGTTGTAATCTAATGCATCCATTTTTTTTCTTCAAAAGATAACAAAACAAAAAAATTTAAAAATTAAGCAACAATTTTTCTAAATAATTTAACAAAAAAATGTCAATAATAGAAAAATTGTCAATAAATGTTTAAAAAAATTGTTGCTTAAATTTATTTAGTTTTTTGTATATTCTCTTACGAAGTTTGAAGGAAAAATAAAAAAAATGGATGCATTGGATTATAATTTGAAAAAACACCATAAAATGAAAGGAAAATGACAATTTTTTTTTCATTTTAAATGAAATTTTCATTAAATTTAAAGGAAAAAAGGAAGAACCAAATGTGCAAAAAAATTAAAATTTGAGGACCAAATTACAATCTTAAATTATTTGAGAATCAAAATTGCATTAGTGATTAAGTTTGAAGACCAAAAATGTATTTATCTAGTGTTTATATCCTATTTTTTAAAACACTTCTACAATAAAATACCTATTGATAGGCAAAATTACGTAAAAGTATATATAAAATGATATTTTAATATAAAAATTAGATATAAAAAATAAAAATATAAATAATGGAGGGAAAATAATCAAGAGCAATTGGAAAACGAAGGATAAAACTATAGAAAAGTAGTTATTAACACCAAATTCATTAGTCACCAATTAAAATATAGTGTAGATAGTACAAATTATGAATTTGACTTATTTACATATTTTTATTTTAAAATTATTCATAACAAATTATTTGATTAGTTTGGGGGAAAAAGAAATTATACATATATATATATATATATATATATATATATATATACTTAATTACTTAATGTGTAAGAACTACAATTCTTAGATTAGTTAGAAAATAAATTATAGGGTGATGCCTATCATAATTAATTTTCAAGCCCAATCACCAAATTTGGTTCAAATTAAAATTAAGGAGTTACACACCCATTCACGCAACTCAAACAGACCAAGACCTGCTTAGCCCAACCCAATTTCCAGGTTGTAAGGGTCTTAGTCTAGTTCTATCGCCCTATTGACAGGATAGAGTCCGTAAACATGACATAATCAACAAGCCAAGTACCAAACACAAGGCTGCTACATTAGCATTTTCTTTACATCACAAGCCAGATCACCCTAAAAGGGCTCGAGCAAGGACTTTATATCCAACTGAAACACTTTCGAGGTGTTTGAGGATAACAACTTCTGTTTTTGAAATAACTAAAAAAGACGCTTTAAATTCAACTTTATTTTAGATTATTTTACCCTGATTATAATAATTTTAAAAATTAAATTCACTTCACTCACTTCAACATACCACATGTTTCATTTACCGCCCGAACTAATAATTGTAACACTTAACCTTTTGGACAAACACTATATATACGAGCATATATGGCACACTCATATGTGTGTGCATAGCTAGTTTAATTTTTTTTAAATTATTTAAAAATATATTAATTAGATTAACAAAATATTAAAAAGTGTAAAAATTAGAAAATAAATAAAATAAAAGGAAAAAAAAGAGATGTGAGAGTTGAGAAAAGATAAAATTGAAAGTTAAGAAGAGAGAGAAAAATGAAAAGTTGAGAAAAGAAAAATAGTTAAATATTGAAAAAAAATTAAAAATTGACATATCAAAATTAAGTGAGACACCAAAAGGGTGCTCTCACTTTATATATAGTATATAGTATAGATGATAACCCCAACATTTTTCCTCAAAGCCATCAACAAGGGAGTGGGCCCCTATCAGGGCAGCCCAACAAGTCAAGTCTTGTTCGCTCATGAGTAAGGTAACAAAGATCATAACTTGCATTGGCTTACTAATTTGTCAGGCCGAGAAATATGCCCAATTTAGCAAGTTGAGTCAACATATAATATAGATGGCCTGCATATAGGTTGTTGACACCGTAAGACAAGTTATAGTAGAAGATCTCCTATTAACTCCAAAAGACATGCTAGGATAAACTCTTTAGTTAGCAAGTAACTAATTCCTGGATTTCTAGGTTGACCAGGCAAGATCTTTTCAAATGGTCATAACTCTTTCCACATAAGTTCAAGTCTTAAATCGTCCTTTTTTTTTTTTTTGTTTTTGTTATTTAGCTAATACAACAATTATCCAATGTCATATTATTTGCTCTAACAGAAGATCCTGCTTTACAGACGTCTATAAAATGAGACATGGTAATTTTGGTAATACATTCTATCACACTCTAACTCTCATTCTCTCTCAATTTCTTAGCTATTTTCAGCACACTTTTTGTACTCCACACGAATTATATCACTTCAATATTATTTTCAACTATTATTATTACTTTGAGTCAAATTTTTTGTTTAATTTTTCAGTAAACACTTTATTGATTTAAGCATTGGAGGATAACCTTTGTTTGCAGGTTAGTCCCCCGACAATCTTAGGATTTTTGTGAAAGTCCTTCAACCATTATGGTGTCGCTGGACCCTCGTACGCATCAACAAAAGCACAAATATTTTACAAAATTTTCATCTTAAATTTAACATAAAATGTTTCTTGGTTAAATAAATATACTTTATACTATATTAAAAAAAGAAAACTCCCTTTTCACTCACAAATGACGGTTACTTACACACACCATTTTTTTAAATTACCAAAAATATCCTTATGTATTTTCAACCACCCCTACTCAAATTCTTCTTCTCATTCACGATTTTTTATATCGATAATTTCCTTAAATTAGTTTTATTTTATTTTTATTTATTTTTTTAAATATGATGTATTGATTTATAATCTTATTCTTATTTATAATATATTATAAGCATAAATAATTATTTATTATATGTACGCAAGAACGGCGTGCTATAACGACTAATGTTAGTAAAAAAAGAAGTTATTAGCGGCTTAAGCAATTGAAACTTCAAACTAAAGATTAAGTTTTATATAAGTAAAACAAACGCACAAATGTCGAATGTAAAAAGATATTATTAATTTTGTAAACTTAAGTTATCAACTACTCAATCTAAATAATTTTAGAAAAAAATGAATAATTACATCTCCATCTCTAAACATATATTATTTACAAAAATTAGAACAAAAGTGTATCCGTTCATATTTTAAAAAAAATATGCAACATTTCATCAATTTTTAATTTTTCTTTATTTAAAATAATTGAATATATTTGTAAAAAGAGCCATGTCTCATTTGATTAGCTAGCTAATAACTTTTAATTTTGTTCAAATGAATAAAATAAAATATCCGTGATTAGTATTTGTTTTACATTTCATACTAATTTATTACTTTAATTCGATCTATAATGCTCAAGTTGTTAATTATTCTTTCAATATTTCAAACAAGAATATTTTTCTTCTTGGTAAAAATAATTTGTAATTAAGTTAGTGTATAAAATATTTAAAATATATTAGGAACATATAAATATATCCATGGAATGTATAAAGGAAATTTTGTCCAAAATAATTAAATCACTACAAAAAAAATCATTTTATTGGAACGATTTTTTTGTTAACTTATAACATTTTTTTGTTAATTTGTAACAGTTTTTGAAATGTCCAAGCCTACCGCGACTAATACAGTCGTTACAAATATTTGTAATGGCTAGTTGAAAAGCCGTTACAACTTGAAACGGCTTTTGTAACGGTCAAATTACGGCCGTTACAAATAGAGTCAAATTTTTAAAAATAAATTTATAACTGTCTTTGTAATGACTTTATTAAATTGTATTTGTAACTGTCTCTGTAACAGTATTTGTAACGACCTGTTAAATTTGTCCAATATATATGTGTTACAAAAGCCGTTACAAATGCAGATACAAAAATTAATATTAATTTAATATACTTTATTTTATTTTATTAAATTTTAATATTTATTTAATTTATTTAATATTTTAATATTTATTCTCGAAAAAATAAATAAATAATTTTGTTTAATTAAATTGTGCAATATTATTTAGAAAACACATAATATAACACAAAAATAATAAAATCATAATAAAAATACAAATACTTTTAAAATCGTATTTTTTTACAAAATTAGAAGAAAAAAATCCTAATCTAAATCGTGGTCCTCTGCGGCCGCATGTTCGTCGCCGTTGGGTGCCGGGGATTAGCTGAATAGGGCACTAGATGATCGAACACTAGACAATCGGGCGAATTCGGATTGATAGGACGTTCGAGTTGTGTCTCCTGTTCAAAATTAATGTTAAAAATGATTAGAAATCACAAAACTAAACTTTAATTATTAATATTTTTATAAAATTCCTATTTCCTAAAATTACATTAATGTCCTCTAATTGCTTAAAAATTGCAATTAGGCATAATTTTCTTAAAAAATTGCAATGTAGTCCATATTTTTATAATTTTTTCATAAAATTCTTATTTTCCTAATATTAAATTAAGGCCATCTAATTTCCTAAAAATTGCAGTTAGGTGCATAATTTCTCTTAAAGTTGTGAATTTTTTTAAAATTATAGAAATTTAATTAAAACATACAACATATATACATACATTATATTCATACAATATATATACACTCAATTTAATAATACAACATACAACATATATACAATAAAAATTCGATACATCATTTTAGGATTTTTTTTAAAAATTGCATCTTTTAAAAAAAATCTGTAATTTTAGAAATGCTTAAAAAATTTCTAAAATTTTAATAAATTACAGAAATTTTACAAAATTTTAGATTTTTTTAATAATGCAAAAATTGTACACTAATTCCATCAATAATTAAGCATCATCCAATAAATATTCACAACAAATTAATCAATGAAATTTATACACAAAAAGTTTGTATTCACAAAATTATTCACAACAATAATCAACAAATTAATTCATAAATATTCAACAACATCCAACAAATAAACCCATCACCCAACATCCTCTCATCAATTAAACTCAAAATATACATAATTTTTATAATAAAATAAAAAAATAAAAAATACAACCTAGTTGTAGTGAAGGAGGTGGTGGCGGCGGATGGTGAGTGTGGCGGGAGAGGGGATTTTGGGGAGAAGAGGAGAAAGAGAAAAGAGAGAGAAAGAAGAAGAAGAAGGGAGGAGGTGGCTGCGGTGAATGGTGGCTGGGAAGGGGTTTGGGGCTAGAAGAGGAGAAAGAGAAAAGAGAGAGAAAGAAGAGGAAGGGGAGAAAGAAAAAATCTACAAAGTGTTGTATACTCGTTCCAAAGCCATTACAAAATATAAACGGCCGTTACAAAAGCCGTTACAATTGATTCCGTGTAATGTAGCTGTTGCCAAATCCGTCTCAAAAGTCGTTACAATATATGAAAACGACGGCATTTTGGCGTTCATTATTTCTAAAGCCGTTACAAAGGGTGTTCCAATTCTTTTAATTTTTTTTTAAATTTAAAAAAAAAATTTGTCATTTGATCGACAATTGTGTATTGTGGCACTGTACAATTTATTTAAAATAATAATTAAAATAAATTAAAAAATAAAATCTTGATTTGACATTGATATATGTACGCAGTTTGAAATAAATTTGTATATTCATAAATGTTTGTATTATATTGATGTAACTATCATTTTACAGCGTTTAGCTGCATAGGTTAATCGGGCAGTTAAAATTAAGATCCAACTGTCAGATATGATCACACTTATAAAATAATTCATTTGGTGAAGTTGTAGTCTTATTGGGTTATGGATTTTGAAATATCGTTTATCGGAACGTAATAGTAATAGTTCAACTCAGTGTATTTTTAAATCAGGCCATGTGATTTAAAATCATACCGCCTGATATAATTTAATTGACACATACTTGTATATATTTAAATTTGGTATGGATCGGATCCTCGGATGTAAAGTTATGGTATTTTTCAATCTGAAAATTTTACATGGCTCATTTTTTGTAACTGCTTTGGCAACGATCCATGTAATTTACCTTTGTAACAGTCTTTGTAATGGTCATTTGAATTTAATATTTTCCACCATTGTTTTGGCATTGATTTAAAAAATATTAATTAGTAACGACTTAGTCTAAATAGGCTATTACAAACTTATTTCCCGTCATTTATCCCGCCTTATTTTGTAACGATCGTTGTAATAGTTTTTTCATAATAATTTGGCCGTTCCAAATTAATAAATTTTAATTTTTTTTTGGAGCAGCTTTTGTAACGGTCAAACTAATAAAAATTGAAAAAAAATAAGCCATTACAAAAGCCACTGCAAATTAGTAACGACCAATAAGTTGTAACGATTTTAAGCACAACACAAAATTTGTAATGGCCTTAGTGATCTCTATCTCTTCTGTTGAGATTTTGCTAGCACGAAATCTCCACATCCTTTAGTGGTGGTGTGTCATTCTTGGGAGGATCTCAAGATCGAGGTCTCATTGTGGACGGATCAGAAAATGAAAACGGAGAGGAGACAATGCTTGTAGCCGTACGAGAAAAACAACAAAGGTAAAACGGTTTTTGCTCCTTCTGTTTTTTCTCGTATTTCTTGGCCTATGTTATATTTAATACACCGAAACGCCCGGGAATGATCAAGGATACACCCCTTGATCAGAATTTCGTTAATTATGTTTAACATTTTTTGATTATTCGCGCTTCCGCCGCGCTTCCCGGGATCCGCTTCCTTGTATAGGGGTGTATAGGCCTAAGAATCCAATGTGTATTACGTGTTTCAACATGTTTACATGTTTTTAATTTTTTTGGAAGGTTTTTTTTTTTATTATATTTATTTTATTTTTTTTTGCATTTAATTTTGACATGAGATTTTTATTGAAATTTGGAATTTGAAAATTGATAATTTTCTTGTTGTTTCAGAAATTGCAGAAAAAAAGGTTTCAGAAAATCGAAAAAAAAGAAAAAAAAAACGAGCAACAGCCGACGCTGCAGCCGGCCTGCGGGCGCGCGCGCGCGCCAGCCTGCCGGCCGACTGACCTGATTTTTTTTGATTTTTTCAGAATTTTTCATTTTTGATTTTTTCTGATTTTTCTGCATATTTTTCTGAAACAGTTTCCTTTTTCTCTTTGTTTTTAGCCTAATATGTTTAAGGCTTGCTTTCTCCCTATTAATGTACTCCCTCCAACTGTTGATTGGGGTTTCTTTTTAAGTTGTAATGAGAGTAGAATAGTTGGAGAGGATTTTACTTTATTTTAATAATTGTAAAGAGCAAGCCCAGACGATGGAGGCCCATGGAGGAGGCCATGGGTTGGCCCACGGAGATCTATGGATAAGAGGCCCGAAGGATGGAGCCCACGAAGGAAATGAAGAAATAAAGAGAGATTACAAGGCCCATAATGTGTTAATGGGTTAAACATCTTGTAATAGCGTAGGCCTACCCTTAGGCTGACCATAGATCCACTGGGGACTTAGTGGGTCGCATAGGTTTTGGGCTTGTGATCATCTAACAGGGGCATGCTAGGCTTTTATTTTGCATGCGATGCGTTTTATTTAAATGCATTATATATTGGATATGTTGTCATGCAAGATATTAATTGTGATGAGGCCTCGGTCAAACTACTAAAATGAACTCTCACTTGGTTGGACCAAGTTAATAATATTAGACCCTAAAATTGGAAATAAACACAATGGCTCGTAATTCCTACATCCAATCCACAGTAATGTAGTGGAGGAA